>CM057814.1:122604403-122814403 GCA_030067965.1 Latrodectus elegans
TATTTATTTTATGTTCACTACCAGAAATGTTTCAAATGTGATCAATTCAAACATTTTTATGTCCAAAATAAAGTTTTCAATAGAAACTTCAGGGATATTTTATATAGTTGAAATATTTAATTAAAATAAACAAAATTATTAAAAATTATAACTGATATTTTTCTTTAATTATTCACTTTCCAGTATATTTCTCGACTATGATTTATATACATAATTTAAGTATTGATAATAATTTTTTTCTATTGTCTGTTTTGTTTTATTGTAGCATTGTTGATGAGCAAAATTTAGAATTTGTTATAATTTGATAATAAATTTCAATACATGCATAATTATTTTAACTTTTCAATTATGTATTTTAAAACGTATATTATTTTTAACAAGAGAGAAGAAATAGTACAAAAAATAATGTGAATATTAAATAATTCTTCAAACGCAAATATTAGATTTGTACAAATTTTCCATTAAGATATATTTTAAAATCTGAAATGAAATTGCCATGTATTTTACTAAATGCTCTTACTTAATCTGAAAAAATACTCAGACGCATCACAATAACTTCATCTACATGAACATATGTGGGCACGTTATCACAATTCCAAAGCCTAAAAAGAAGATAAGCTTCCATAACTTGTCATAAAGAGTATTTGTATATCAAAGTATACATAAGCACGTCACTCATTAACGAATTTAGTTTAGTGAATGAGTTAACGGCGTTGCCGTAGCAACATGATGACGTCACTCAAAGTCAACTGCCCGAAGAGGATTGTAAACATAAGAGAATGTAACGGATATGCGAGAACATATAATTACGAGACTAATTACCTTTGCAACTAAAGTCCAGACATTTACGTGACAAAATGACCTTTATCTTTTATTCCGAAATCGGCTTTTTCTTCTAGCCAAGTTAAATACATTATTTTAATTTTTGAAACAACTGCAGGATACAAATACCTGCGGATTGATTACATTGAATGGATTTGAAAATTACTTTTTTATTACATTGTTTTTCATAAATATTTGAACCAAAGAAGCATTCTAATTTTCGTTTTCATCTTTCTTTTATGATGGAGTAATGTTTCTTTTTGTTTAATTCCTGTGGGTTATAGTAAAATAATTAAATATACTTCCTAATTTAAATGTTGTTCCAAATTGCAGAATTTTTCTCTTAATTCTTTGCATGCAGTCCCTCCTGACGGTGGCTAAAAATCTATTCACACACTTAGGTGAGTATATTTTCACTTATTTTCTTATATTTCTGAAAAAAAAATGTATGGCGCTTTATAAATGAATACTAACTTAAAAATTAAAAAAAAAATGTGTGCGAATAAATTAATAAAATCGAACAGCTGAATTTGATTCTTGAACATAAATGTTGTATTTTTAAATCAGTTTGATGAATTAAATTTTACATAATTAATAAGCCTTTTATCTAACAACAAGAAACAGAGAAATTAGAAATTGCTCGCATTGTATCATTCATTTTAGCTATTCAAATAATTAGTAGTTTCTGATCAGGGAAATTAGTTGTAAGCTACAAAAATTTTAAGGTAAATGAAACCATAATTTTAATACGACTTTAAAAAGTAAAATTATGAAAAAATGTTGGTGTTGTATAATGGCCGGCTGCTAGGATTTCCAACTTTCAGCATTACCAAGGGTGGATGTGCAGGCACTTTTATGAAGTGGGGTGCTCAGTGGATGTCTCATTGTAGTTCCAAGAGAAAGTATTCGTAATTTTGAAGAAGGGAACCAGCAGAAGACCCCCAGGCTTGGCCTATCACTCCAGAGATATCTTTCGCAAGGAAGACATTGCGACCATGACGTATTTAACGTGCTGCAGCCGCCTTTGCCGAAAACGAATGGATCTTCCTTTCAGTGGGGATTCGAACTTACTACTTTCCGATAGCGAGAATGAATGCCCGAAGTTTGGAATTTTTCAACCAGGTCATGGTGGCCTTGATGAAAAAATAATCACGCTGAAAAGTTGGATTGAAATTTTTCTGAAAATGAACATGATTTCATACGGTATTTTGGACACTTAACTGATAAACTAATTAACTGATTTTTTGCTTTTGACATCGCATAGCTGACAGCATTATTGCCGAAGTCTGTTGGAGGTCAATTTTGTGTCCACTGAGTAAGTTTGGACTTTTCATTGATAGTAAAACTTATTCACATGTCACAAGGAAGAAAACTAAGGAAAACTCCCAAGCACTCATCCAAACAGACATACATGCAGAAAACAGAGCATAACATTCATTTTCCATTGTTAAATAGAGGCTAATATAGAACCCGGCACCTTTTTCCCTGAAGACCGATTTTATAAAGACCTTGCTATAAAGAACTTGTAGACATTCAAAATATATATAATTACTATATGACAAAAATGTTTACTAGACTGAAATACCCAAATTTTCTAAAATAGCTTATCAGCCCATTCATGTATTTTTTTTTTTTTTTTTAATTCACAAAGTGCGTAATAAACAGTTTTGTATAATTTAATATTAATCTATGAGTTATGTAGCTAACGTAATTTTGAAAATAAAAATTATTTATTAAAAAAGCATTTTTTTTTTTTTTTTTTTTTTTTTTTTTGCTTGGGTAATTCTTTTCGGAAGTAAGGCTGTTGAAGTAACCTAGAGGAAACTGAAAATATCCCAAACACACACTCCATTCAAGCAGAAACACAACATCCATCTCTTATTGTTCTGCACTTTTCTTGCTTTTATTACACTTTGAACTCAGTTCACCATTAACTAACCTATAATCTTCTATTTTTCAAAAAAAATTTTTAAGTTTAATAAATCGATCATCCCAGAAACCCTTCTACTACCTTAACGAAACATTTAAATTGTATTAAAATGGTAAAACTATCTCATTTTTATGCGATTTTCTCGCTCACTGGTTTCCCAGATGACCGGGAACATTCGTGTATTTATTGAGATAATCAAGCCATGATTTTTGTTTCCATGATCAATGTATTGTTTTAAGTCTATCATTTAAAAACTAGAAATATTGTTTTCATCTCCTATTTACAAGTGCTTTATTTCAAGTCATGGCTCATTATGTTCATTTTAGATAAGGCGCTAATTAAGTAATTATGAAATTAACAGTTTAATAAAGATCAAAATCTAAACACAATTTATAAATTGATAACTATATTCTTATAGTAATTTGGAAGTTATTCACACCAATAGATGTGTACATTTTATTTTATTGTAGCATATTTATGAATAGTAAAAGTATACACTCACTGTTATTCTGGATCAGATTTGGAGCTATTTTTTTCTGCTTCGTAAGAAAATTTTCATCAAATTAGAGCCAAATTCATGAAGTTATTAACCAACTGTCACAATTTAATATGTCACTTTTTTGCAATCGATGCCACACTTCTGAAGGAGCTTTAAAGTCCAAAAGGATTTCCCTTTTTGTACATCTTGCTATGGAGACATACACTGCTGGACAATTGCTAAGGACGGATAACACTATCATCCATAGCAACCACAAAATGAAAGGAACAAAATGTGGAAAATTAGATTAAGTGCGGGATATAGTAATAAGATGTATAAGCATGCAAATATTTTTTTCCACGTCTGTTCATCACGTGAGCTTTAAGCTCGTGTTCATAAGAGCTTTAAAGATTTTGACGCGTTTGGACAGTTGTTGTTTCAAGTCAAAGTTTTATAGGAAAGATTTAATTGACGAACTTGATATTTTTGACGTGTCTTCCCGACATCACTTAGATGATTTTATGCATGGCCGAATTATTGGAAAGATCGAAGAAGGGCAAAAAATAACAGATGCTACCAAGAAGTTCGACATCGCTCACAGCGTTGTTTCACGGCTGTGGAAGTCATTTAAAACTACTGGAATGTGTAGTAGGCGGTACGGGGAAGGTCGTGTAAGAAGTACGACGACATCTGAAGAAGACAGATGTATCGTCCTATCAGCAAAAAGGAACAGGCGTACCACAGTTCAGCAGGTGGCAAATCAGTTTCTTTCTGCCTCAGGAAAGCAGATCTCCCGAAAAATTGTTGCCAAATGTTTGAGAGGGGAGGAGGACTATATTCCCGCAGACTTGTTGTGTGTGTTCCATTGACCAGACAGAACGGTACTGCCCGTTTGCAATGGTGTCGTGAGAATCGCAATTGGACTGAACAGGACTGGGTATGCGTACTATTCTCAGATGAGAGTAGGTTCAGTCTGTCATTGGATTGTAGACGCCAACTAATCTGGCGAAAGATTGGTACTGCTTATCGTGCAGAAAATATCCAGGAAAGAAACCAATATCTAACATGCAGTGTCATGGTGTGGGCCGGCATCATCATCAATGGCCACACGCCCCTACATGTGGTTGCGAACGGGACTATGACGGGCCAACGATGCATTGATGAAGTTCTACTTCCTCATGTTCGTCTTTTCCGTGGAGCTGTCGGTGATAAATTTGTTGTTATGGACGACAACGCAACAGGTCATCGAACACTCGCTGTTCAGGATTGTCTAGACAGCGAGGGTATTCAACGCCTAGTATGGTCATCACGTTCTCCATATCTAAACTCCATTGAAAATGTGTGGGATGCTTTGGGGAGGCAAGTTGCTGGTCGAAACTATCCTCCGACAAACAAGAACACCCTCATCCGTGCACTCACAGAGGAATGGGATAAATTACCTCAACAGTTGCTGTATAATGTTGTGCAAAGTATGATACGACGTTTGGAATGTTGCTTTACACTTCACAGTGGGCATATCCCGTACTGATACCTTTCTTCTAGATTCCTGCTGACTTTTAGATGCCTTCTTCCATTTTTCCGTATACAGCATCAAATGAACATTTTTTTCTTTCAGATGTTTCACAGCTTTTGTACTTTCCAGAACAATAAATATTCTTTATTCTAATGTCTGAACAGAATGGCAACTGTATTTTTTCCTACTAGGCATCATGTCTCGCTTAATGTTATGCTACATTGCAATTTGTGATCCGTTCTTAGCAATTGTCCAGCAGTATATAAGCGTTTATTGAAACAACAGTCGGCATAAAACACTCGTCATCGACAACATGGTAACTGAGAAAGTCAACTCTAAGCGAGTCCGAGATAATATCTTCAAATAACGTAAGCTATTTTTAACCACTTTACCGCAAGTATGAGAGCTTAACTCTCCCGTAGCTCAGGTTGCAGGCTCGATTGCGTGAGGTTTACTCAGAATTTCACCACTTCAGTAGATCGATAAAATTGAGTTCCAAGTATGCCTGGGAAGTTAACACCTAGGATTTTGCGTTAGGACCAGAATATATGATTTGCACCCCAGGGTCATGAAAACGATATGACCAATGCAGTCCTGGGCCGCGTATCTAATCAGACTATGAAGGCTGATGATTATACGCTTTGAAAAGTTTTATATAAAATAAGCACACATGTAAATAAAATATTTATAAATGTTAGCCTTTGTATTTTCTAAAACATTCCGAATAGCTGACAAGCCTCGCGTCTCGATTTTATTTAAGCAATTCTTTTGTTATTTCGTACGATTTTTTGAGTAATTATATACTTTAAACATTTTAATGTGCTTCTTAGTCACTACATAAATATTATTTTTAATTGCGTTGTGAAAACTTTTTTTATAGTTACTCGAAGTCTTATGCCATCTCTCATGCGTTTTCTTTTATAGTCCACCACAAAAACGCACGTTTGAGTATATATTTGTATTAAATATTAATTGTGAATTTACCAACGTAAAGTTCTATCTTTTTCTTTAAATCATAGCAATAGTCTCATTTTAAGAGATATTTACTTTTCCCTTAAAAGGAAAAACTACACAAAAATTTCTTTTTTAGAAAATTTAGTTTGTCAGAAAAGAAATCAACATATGAGATACGAGTACGATAGGTAGGTTGGTTATGACGGACACTTTTGGAGCTTTATGCTAAAATGCTTGTAGCTCGCTCTGAAGAAGGTATTTGGAGGGATTTATGTAGTCAATCGACTAACATTATTTAAGTGAAGTCAATTGAAGTCGGTGATCACTTACAGAAACATCTTGATATGAGAAGAGAAAATTCGGATTTATAAATTTGTGTTAGAAAATAGTTCGTGGATTCTGAGTTGTAACTTTCGTTTTTCATTAAGATTAGAATTTGTTAGACAGGCGTAGAAATTCACAGCAATTTCCGGATATGTAGATAGTTCAAATATCCAAAAGAATGATAATGCTCCTATTCCTAATTTTTTTCGTAGTTGATTCCTCAGATGTTCGTATAAAGGACAATCTAGGATAATATGAGCTACAGTTTCAGATTCACCGCACTGTCTGTATGCCAGAGATTAAACCTAAATAGAATCGAATTGATAGGAAAAGATCTTGTTCTTGCTTTGGCAAGCAATACGTCTTCTAGTCGCGATTTCGTCAACAGCCTATGATTTTTGCGAATAGATGTGAGATGAGTAAATTCTTCAGCATATTTGCTATTTTTCCATTGATTGAGACTTTCTTTAAAGTAATATTTCTTGATGTGTTGTTTCAGATCTTCAGGAGAAATAGATCGAATAGCATAGGGACTCACTGTTGCCGCTTTCGCCAATGCGTCTGCGATTTCATTACCTGCTATCCCTGAATGTCCGGGAACCCAAATAAACTGTATTTACAAGCACTTTTGAGTAGATTGAATCATTTGGAATCGAAGCAGTTAAATAATAGTTGGTGATGTCCTGGAACAATCTGAAGGAGCAGAGATGCAAGAAAGTGAATCTGTGAAAATGACATTTTTTGGGTTGAGTGCAAATTTTATAGACTGCAATAAGCAGTGCCATAGCCTCTGCCGAGAAGATGGAGTTTATTGAACTAATTTTCCCTGTTATTGATAAACTAGTTGCAAAATTGACTATTGAAATGCCCACATTTGATCCCTGCTTGGAAGTATCTGTAAAAATCAGCGTATCTGTCTGCCATGATGACTCACAAATCTGATGAAATAGATTACAAATTATATCTTTTGGCAATGATTTAGTCTGAAAAGGAAGACTCGACGAACAACTGGAGATTTTTTTTTTTTTGACATTTCTAGCCAGTCTGTTGGGACTTTTAATATGTGCGAGGTATTTATTCCTTGTTGGTCGAGCCACAATTTAACTTTAATGACCAGAGGATGATTACGATTAACTCGATTATAAGTTATCTTTTCCCAAGCTGAAGCACGGGGGAATAATGATGACTTACTTAAATTCCGAACGTGAAAGTTTAAGGAGAGCATTTCATGTCTAGATTGAAGAGAAATTTCTCCTGCTTCTCGTAGAAGTATCGGTATGGGAGTCCACTTAGGAAGACCTCTGGAAATTCTTAGGGCAGTGTTATATACAGTTTCACACACACAAGGATTTTGCGGTCTGTTGTGCATGCTGAAGTAAATATATGACAACCATAATTCAGACTGGTGACAATAAAGGATTTCACGATTTGAAGAAGATGAACGGTACGAGCACCCAATCTATTACCTGCGATACCTTTTAAAGCATTCAATTTTTTTTTATAAAGCTTTTCTCTTTTCCTGAAAATGATGACGGAAAGATAAATTGTGTGAAAAATGCAATCCCGAAATTCGAATATTTTTACTCCAGAAAATAGGATGGTTGTTGATGAACAAGTTGAATTTAGGTTGTTGTCATTTTGAAGAAAAGTTAATCACAGAGCATTTTTGTGGGTCTATCGATAACTTCCATTCTTGACACCAATTTTGTAATATTCCAAGTGCAAATGTTAGTTTCTGCTGAAGTTTTGCCAAATTAACAGATTCATATAGTAGAAATATATCATTAGAGTAAGTGAAACATTTGATGTCAGGAAGAAGGATATCGTAGAGGTCTGACATAAGCACTGAGTACAGGAAAGGTGATAACACGCTCCCCTGTGAAACTCCCCTATATGAGGTGGCTGATGAAGACAACTTATTTGTCCACTTTACTTGAAAATAGCGAGTTGATATGAACTGTTGAATTCAGAAAGCAGCGTTTCCTTTGATGTTTACTTGAAATAGTTTATAAACAAGGCCGTCTGGCCAAGCTGAATCATAGGCCTGGGAAATATCCACTGCAACCAAAACAACAAATTTTCTAGAGGATCTGGCAGAAATTGTGTGATGATGAATGATGGATAAAATACTGTCACAAACTCGATGTGTAAGAAGTCCGTGGTGATTGGGATGAAAGAAAGATATGGTTAGTATATGGTCAATAAATCTCTTCAAAATCATTCTCTCTCTTTGCAGTAATTTACACATGACACTAGTCAGAGATATAAGACGGTATGAAGCCACAAGATTGGCCATCTTTCCAGGTTTTTAAATTGGAATAACAATGGAGAATTTCCATATTTCTAGTACAATACATATAAGTCATGATTTATTCATCAGGGAGAGGAGGAAGTCTCGGTTGGTAGTAGTGATGCCTTTTAATATTTTTGCAGATATCTTATCTGGACCAACAGACGAATTTTTGCATCTTGCCAAAGTTTCTTGCAGTTCAAATGCAGTAAAGGGTTTATTGTAAGAGAAATCCTCACTTGTACCTAAATCCAGTGGAATAACCTCAAAAACTGGTGAACGAGTGTAGAAGTCTGTAAACACATTAGCTTGATGGGTAGGATCTGTCACTGGAGAATTATTATGTTGTAGGATCATATGTGAAGTTGGAGATACTGCAAATCTATTTAAATTTTAAAAACCAAGTTTCCTCTTCACGAGATGGCCATGAAGGATCATCTGAAGTGTGAGGTCCTATGCAGTTTACACAATATGGGACTTTAGCTAAACAAGGATCACTATTGTGATATGCGCCACAGAATCTGCATAAAGCTGATTGTACTTTACATTTTTTGTTGCATGTGTAAATTTGAAACAAATTCCACATAAACGAACTTAATCCACAAAAATCTTTACATTTGCAATAGATAAAAACACTTTAATTTGAGACGGGATTTTATGTCCGTAGACTCTTACCAAGATAGTTTCTGAAAGTTCTAAAGATCCCTTTTTATTGAAATATCGTATTTGAGATACCATTAGTCCGTTATTTTAAATTTCTGATGCTAGATTTTTCTAGACTTTCGTCCACTGATATGAACAGGATAATGAATTTCGTAGTGTATTGTTCTATTTGTATTTGGGGAATTACAGGGACATTTAATACTGTTTGGATTCTACAAATTTCTGTTGTAGTTTTATAATCACTTGTAGCAGTTTTATAATCATCATAGCGTTTAATAGTTCAAATTTTAACTGAGATGGCCTCTTGGAAACAGAAGCATATCCAGCTGTAGGACACAAAAACACTGTTTAATTTGAGGTTCCGGCATCTGAAGCTAATTGTATAGCTAGAGGTGTATTATCATCATAGTCTAATATGAATGTTTCGGTATGTGATATTCGGTATGTGATTCGGTATGTGATACTATTCAATAAAGGGTATATCGTCTTGTGAGTCTGTCATGGTGAATGTACCATCTTGTACGTTCTTGAGAAACTAATCATTAAATAATCTTATCGGAATTCTCGAATTCCTACAAACTTAAATAATTGAAAATAAATTGCTTGAGTTTTTCTGAAAGCTAATAGAATTCAAAGAAGTAAGTACGTACCGGTAAAGTCAGCAAATGTCTCTGAATGCTTGTAGATACCATAAACTCTATGATATGTGATACTATTGTAATACTCTATGATATGTGATGTGTCTTTAAATATTTGTTGTTATTATACCATAAACTCTATGATATGTGATACCACTCTATATTATACCATAAACTCTATGAGTACGATATGTGATTAGAACAATATTCCATTAAAATGATGTGGATTACAGTATATAATCGATAAAGCACTAATGTAAAAGTTAAAAATAATTTAACAAACGGGGTATTAAGTTCTCTAAGTACAAATATTAACAGAAAACGATGCTTTCGATTAAGTTAGCAGCAAAATCTTGAAACAATTGGAATCTCATTGGCTAACAGTAGCCGTTAAATTCACAAAACATTCGTTTAGATTTATACAGAATATTTCAACTAAAGTTTGTAATAATAGTTTCACATTCCTGATTCAGTACATCGAAATTGCTAATTTTAATCAAACAGCTCATAATTTTCGAACCAAAATCAAGTGGCGAGGTTGAAACCTGAGCTGGCAACCACTTCTTATAGTAATGTTGAGATCTCACTTCATTCATCGTTTGAAACTTTCGCCTATTAATAAAATTTACCGTGGGGGGGGGATACAATTTCTTATAGTACAACAGTGGTGGAACCATACAGAATTTTGCTCATGAATATGTTTTATAAGGATGGGCATCTTTGGGTTGGACACTTATTTTCCATTCGCTTTGCAGAAAAAGAATTTATCAAGTATTAAAATTAATAGATTTTAAGGTACTAAATTAACATTGACTTTGTGTTAAGGTAAATTTAGGATTATTATCATCTATATATTTTAAATTTATTTCATACTTTGATGTTATATATATAATAATTATGGTAATATATTTTTCCATAGTGTTTTAAAATTTGTATAAGAATTTCCTTTTTAATACACTTTTAAATTATTGCATGTTTTAAGTTACAGCATATAGTAAATTTAAATTTCAAAGACATAATTTTTTTAATCTTATATTCTATTATTTAGATTTTAAAAATTAAATATATTTCATCAGTGTTATGATTATATGCTATCAACATATATTTTTAAATAATATTTCCCTCAAAACTACTTTTAATTATAATTTTACTGTATTTTTCCAAAGAAATTTTATTCTACTGCAATCTGTATGAAACATCTTCGGAAATATTTTTGTCTCAAATTAAAACTTTTTTTTATTTAACTTACTCTAATTTAAATCTTCCTTCGTTGAGGTTTTTAACAAATTCTCATCGAACTATCACAATTTTTCTTTTTTTATAAATGTCACTTATAATCGTCTTAAGCATTTTCTATCAGCTTCTTATAAACTGCATGCATCTTACTATTTTCATATATCCTACTTTTTTCTAATTTTTTGTTTTCCTTTTCCTTAATTTTATAAAACTTTTTCCCATTTATTGCATTATAACAAAGACTTTGTTTTTCTGTCTTTAAATATTTGTTGTTTTACAACTACAATTTAATTTCTATCATGGATTCGTGTTGATGATTAATTTTTTCGAATAACTCTTAGCTCATTTTAGATGTCTTTTTAAAGCTTGTGTTCATTGCCCAATTCCATTTAACTCGAATTTCTCTTTTGGTGTCTTCATGTGGAAAATTTATCAACAAATGTTTTTTAAGCTAACATACTATTTGAACTAACAATCATTAAAATGTAATGTGCTTTATTTAAGATGCTATGGTATTTATCATTTGAGAACTTTTTTTAATTTGATAGAGATTAAAAAGAGAGATAAAGATCCAATATTGGACGGACAGTATACAGCTGTTTCATAAGTTTTCAGTTTTCTAGAGTATTCTAAGTCTCTTTTATTTCTTCCTATCATTAAGCATTTTGTTGCCAATGAAAATTTAAACCAATTTAATAACAAATTCATTGGCATCGTTAAATTTTAAATGAGGTCCGCTTTATGCTATTATCTTTTAATTCCTTTGTAATTAACAATTCATTTTGATAAGTTTATAAATTAAAGCTTTACTATTTAAGAATTTTTTGTTTTTAAATCTTCAAGCTGTTCTAGAGTTTAAACAATGTTATTTTAAATCCTTATATAATTGAAAATATTAATCCCCTTCAAAATATTTACTTTCAAAATTATCGAAAATAAAAAAGTATCTCTTTGTATATTGCAATTTCACAAAGATTCAAGCAATTGTGCTGACAGAAAAACTCATCAAACAGAATAAATGGGAAAAAAGTTTATCCTATCTTTTATTTTCAGAGAACGTTTCTTGCCATGAAAAAGGAAAACAACTGAATTCATAGTCAGTAGTAGAGGTATCTTTTTCATTTGATAAAGTATTTTTGTAACACTGACTGGGAAACAGTTCTCCTTTAATACACACATCTTAGACCGGTGACGTAATTGCTAAGCGATGTCTCATTGTAATAGCAATAGTGCAAATAAAATTTCAACATTAATCTGTTTATTTATTCCTTTCATCCTTTTTCATGCCATTTGTTAGAAATTTTCATGGTAAGATTCTATTTTAAAATCAAAATGTATAGCACTTTTTTTGAATAATCTTTGTTCCCTTTTAAAATCTTTAATTTCCTTATTATAGTAAATAATAATTATCATAATAAATTAATTAT
This sequence comes from Latrodectus elegans, assembly GCA_030067965.1. NCBI lineage: Eukaryota > Metazoa > Arthropoda > Arachnida > Araneae > Theridiidae > Latrodectus > Latrodectus elegans. The sequence continues at coordinate 122,616,679 of CM057814.1, forward strand.
TTAAGTTTATGGTATTAGTCCAACTCTCATGATTATTACAGTATTTTGAACACCACAATAGGAGACAAAAAGAATATAGAGTCATTAATTAACAAGTTAGAAATTTTAGAAATAGTTGTTTTAAATTAAATAAGTTAAGACATTTCTCCATTTTATGATGAGTAAAGAAATAGAGTTAAAAGATAATATTCAAATTAAAATATATATTTTCGAATAAAAATGTAAATTTGTGTGAAAGAAAACGAAGTACCAGCAAGATATGATTGAATTTATATCTGAAAGAATGACAGAAATGTTCTAAGAATTGCAAATTATTTAAATATCAATACCACTGTTTTTAAATCAATAATTAATGAAATTCTTCCTGTAAAATTATATGCTTTTTTGATTCTTAGCTTAAAAGGCTTGGTGCAAATTCTGAATTTTATTCTGATATACAATCTATATAAAATTATGCTATACACATAACTTTAACTTTTCTAGTCTTTAACTTGATTACTCTAATGCTTTATACAAATTTTATTTCGGTGTCTCATCAATTTCAGGGTGAAGTAATCATTACAATGAAACATAACCTTTGTAGTAACATGAAACTATACAAAGTTGTTTTAGAAATTATAAGCAGATTTCATGCACTTCAAATCGACTTTAAACACACCTATAAAAAAACTTACAGAATATGTATACCTTACAAAATTTATATATGTATAAGCATTTCTAAAATAAAGTATGTAAAAAACATAAAAATCTTCATCGATTTCAACTGAGTGCTTCCTAATTTATAAGAATTATATTTAAATCCTTAACCCAGATCATGATTATAAAAAGTAATTTGACTGATGCTTTAATTATTAAAATAATCTATTTTTTAGATGATGTCACCCTCCTTCTTAGAGAAATTATGGCTCAAGCGAGGCATCTAACGAAAGCAGAAAGGTCAGTCAAATATTATGTGTTTTAAGTGAAGTGAAGTTAATTATTGAGGCCAATCATTTAGACAAGAAAACTAGTTAATGTTTCGCCAGAGAAAATGTCTGGAGAATGTCTTTTAAAAAGGTACATCGGAAGCATTGGTAGCAAAATATAATGAGTATATAACAATATAATAATAATTGAAACACCTCGTGGTGGACAGACCAACGGACAACAGCACTTGTAAAGTATATAAGGCCAAGTCCTAATTAGCAATGCGGCGATAAAATGCGTCAAAATGGTTTATTGTTAAGAAATATTTTCTTGTGTTGTATGATAAAACTTGTTGTGAACATGCCTTAAAATTTGCTTGGAGTTTTAGTAACCCTTGAAGCATTTTTTATATATGATTGAAATTTAAATGTTTGAAGTTTTGTTGTGAAATTAGTTTCTGGTTATTAACAGTCTACTATTTCTGTTGTAAGTAAATCTAATAAAATACTCGAAATTTTGATATTTGAAATTTAAAATAGCGGGATTTGAAATTTAAAGAGCACGATCGGGATTCGGAACTCGGATATTGCAATAGTGACGTAATTTAGGTTGGCGAGACAAATGTGCAGCGTTTGACACAAAAATGAAATCGCGTTAATCTCGCACAGTCATGTAGGATTTTACCGCATTTCAATATCTACCTCGTAAATTACTTTTTGAGAAGAATTTTCACATATACTAAATCATATTCACGCGTCACAAGAGAAGATACTTGGTATAATCAACGCAGACTATGAAGAGCTTATTATTACACACAGATCTCTCATTTTTCAACATTAGTTAGATAGATCAAAGCCTGGATCTTTAGACCTGAAAAGCAGTATCCTACCATCAGGTGGCAGTGAGCTCAAAGTAGTGATAACGCCGAACTTAATTGAAATTAAAAAGACAAACCAAAATGGCAGACCACAAAAAATAAAACATAGTATCACATTACTGAATGATTATGCAGGAGTTCACGACGCTCACAATCAAACTTTGCTAAAGAAATTCAAATACTATATTTTCTCTATGCACACTATACCCGTGATATAGCACGATATGGTTTTAATTTGTTTCTGCTACTCAAAACGCTTGATTTAGTGTTATAGGATTTCAATGTTTTAGCAAAAGAAAATCTAGTGTGGAACGATAATTATTCTAATCCATCGATGATAACAATAAAGATTTATTTACATAGCTCAATTAATAATATTTATTACATTTATCTTTATACTTTATACCCTTTTTATTTAAATGGAACTTATTTTTCTATACATCTACGTATATATTTAATAATCAGGATAATTTACTTAATTAATTAAAAAAGATTTAAGAATACACAATTAAATTTAAGTATTCATTTTATAATAAATAATTAAACAATTCTTTATTACTTTTTACAACAAAACTGTATTATGAGTTATTTAATATTTTGTATTTAGGAATACCTTTCATAAAAGTTAATTTCATAAGAGATACTTATTTTGTTTCAGGTGTTCTTTATTTTTATTAGAAAAGGAACGAAATGAACTGGTAGCTAAAGTTTTTGATGGAAATGTTGCTGAAGATGGCACTGAAGTAATATCTTATTATCAATTCAATGTATGTGTGTGTGCACATTATAAAATATGGAAATGCAAATATTTAAAACTCACTTAAAAATACTCTCCATTGTATGATAAAGAAAAAATTTTCTCATTGCAAAAATTAAGTACTAAAGTTTACTTTTCATTAAAATTTTACTTAACTTTTTTTCAATTAAAATTAGTTTTCATTCTTATTAAAATCCATAATACATTGAAAACGTTATATCATATAAATTGAAAACTAATTTTTTTATTCTCATTTCTTTACTTTCTAAAATTTCAATTTAATGTTTAAGACTTTTATTCTATGAGTATCTACATTTAATTCATTTCAATATTGCATATTTTATTTTAATATATAAACATTATAAAATATGAAGCTTTAAATTTTTATAATTCATTTAAAATTATTCTCCATTGTATAGTGAAAAGTAATTTTTTTCATTGCAAAATCTAAGTACAGAATTTCTCTTTTCACTCAAATTCTATTGAATCAAACTTTTAATCAATTAAAATTAACTTTCCTTCTCCTAACAGTTTACTTAAAAATACTATATCATACAAATTGTTACTTACATGTAGATAGATCTACTTTCATTTCTTCATTTTCAAAAATTTCAAAATATATTTTTCAAAGCTTCAGATCACTATTCAGCACGTACATTTAATACATTCATAATTTCACGTATTATTTTAAAGACAACAAATACAGTTGGATGCGAAAAGAATCTATAAAGGTAAAAAAATCTAACAATGTTGATCAAAATTCAGAAAATTTGAATATATTCCCAAATTTTATGAAAAAAAATATAAAATTATTTCTTTGTTACAAAGTGTCGATAACATTATGATAATTTTTATGTGTCAGATACGTAACCCTATATATGTAAAAATACAGATATAAGAAAAAATCAAAAATCGTGCACAAATCAATATTTTCTTCAATCACACATCTTAAAATAGTTCTTGTTATTTTTGTTATTATCAATTAAATTCAAATTCAAAAAATAAAAGAATTAAGAATTATATTATTTGGAGGTTGAAAAAAAGCCATTCATTGAGGGGAAATTTGAACAGAGAAAAATCTCAAGTAGAGATTTAACAAGACTTTAATTACAATTCTTAACATCATGCTCAACTTTTATAACAAAAAAATTATTATTATTAAGCAAGTTTAAAAATACCCAATCTGACGAAAGGAAATGTTGGAAATTATAGCAATATATTCAAAATGATATAATGTTTAGGAACATTGAATTATTTTTATACACATTGTTTTACTCTGAATATATTTCAGTATCTAAATTTCATTTTTTTGTTTCCAGTGGCTCTGTAGATAATCTGACTGAACTGAAATTCAATTAATATTGAACTCCAGTATATATATTCATGATAGATATTATTATTAATTTGACTTTTTTGTAGTATTATGATTCCTTTTTAATTATATTCTTAAGTTAATTTAAGTAAATAATTTATTGAATAAGCTAGATTTACGTGAAATGTATGAACGAACTTTGATATGAAACTAATGAAACAGCTATGTCTTAATCCTTAAAAAATATTTTGAACAGTTACAAATTTTTACTATATCTTTATATATTTATATTTAGACTTCCACAGAAGTCCGTATACCTGCCAATCAAGGAATAGCTGGATATGTAGCGACAACTGGTGAGTTTATTTTTTGTAATATTTTTTGAGACGTTTATGATTTGTGTTGTTATTTTTCAATATTTTTTGTATTTAGTTTTACCAAAATTGAGTATATTTAATTTATGGTTCGTTGATATTGATCAGTTAATATGATTAAAAGTGTATAAGTTGAATTAAAACAAGTAACGCAGTTGCAAAAAGTAAACAATTCTAAGTATAGTATTGTTAAAATTCTAAATAAATTGCTGTTTCTGTAACCATTTCTAAAATACATCACTAGATTTAACAATAACGAGGTAGTAAAGGATAAAAATTTCTAATATTATTGTTAAAATTCTAAATATATTGTTCTTTTGCCATTTGTAAAATATGTAGAACTATAACAATAACATGGAATATAATATTTGTTAAAATTCTAAATTTATGACAGATTCTTTAAACTATACAAACCCGTAAAGTGTTCTTTAATACTAGTTTGATACTATTTCAGATATTTTAAATTTTTTATAATCACAGTTAAAACGAAAGATATCTATTTATATTTTTTACAGTTTGGAATCGTTTCATATTACCCAATTTTGATTAAATTATAACAATGTTGTTAAAAAATAACAACAAAAAATTATGAATAACCACAATCTATCGATTATTTGGTATTGCACATCTCAGATTACAGCGAAACTATATCAAGTCCATGAATTTGTTTATCCTAAAAAATTCAAAACTAGCAATGATTTATCATAAATATTCTGCTTGGATAAGCCCAGACACAGTAAAATATGAACAGGAAGAGTTTGTTTAGTAGAATACCTGAAGCAGATCTCATAGCGGTTAGAACCTTTAGAGAAAGTTATACAATGAAGATGCCCACTGAGAAAGTGGGTTATAATTGTCTGATTTGTAATAATTGATGATGGATGGATTATATAAGTATGAGTATTTGCAGGTGTTGTGCTTAAGGATAACAATTGATGGACATAATCACCTATCAAAATTATTATAATTGTACCAAAATAGCTGACTCACTGAAACACTCTGTTTATTGGAATTTAAAGCGAAATAAATCTTATATATCTGACACTGGTTATGATATCTGTCGCAGATTGTGATAAAAACTATTCAATATTGCATTTTCAACTGTCAAACTTCTCCTTTGAATCACATTTTCTGTTCAATTGAATGAACAGCGCATCTAAGAACTGGTAGCACCTCCCGTGGCTGTATTAACAAATAGTAACGTTAATGAGATGAAATGTACATTTTCATGAAGGAATTTTTAAATAAATTTAACCTCATTTAAGTGGTATGAGAGATTCGTAAAATGACTAGGAAAAATTCAAAACTATTGCAACTAATATTATAGATTTCAAAATAATCTCTATCTGCTACAGTTTAAAAAATGCATTTAGCACAAAATTTGCTCTTAAATCTTCTTTTTTAAGAGTTATTATTTCATACTTATGAATATTATAAAAGAAATTATTATTTTTAATTAATAATAAAAAAGTAATATCTTCCGCAAATAATTAATTATAATTGTGAAACTTATATTTGTATGATCTTTTGGTCGCAAATCAATATTTCTTCCGATGCACAAAGAAATGGAGAAAGTATTTTTTATGCATATATAAACTTTATTGCTTAATTTTTAAAAACTTTCATTTTAAAAAAATTCATATAATTTAAAAGAAATGCTTCTAAATTTGTTTACACACTAGTTAGTATCTATATAATTGATTTGTTCACCTTCTATTCCAGTGACCTCCACCTCCATGTGTGTGGAAGAATTATATATTTGTAAATAAAATAGATTACGATATTTTTAAAAAAAAATAATAAATAAATAAATAAAATAAAATAAATAAATATATATATATATATATATATATATATATTAAAAAAATCAGAACAAACGTAAAATATAGTTTTTGACTTTAAAATCGACATTTTTCTTTGAAATAAAATTTACCTCTTGATTTCCAAACTGAAAGAAAGAATACATAGGTAAAACGATTGGTAAATGAAATTTTATTATTTGAGATAATACTATTACGGTGAAGCACCTATTAGCAGTACCTACCTGTCTAGTCTAACTGTCTCAACTCTTAATTTAACTTTTAGAAACACCATTTTCCAGCCCATAAAGTCAGTTCTAAAAAAGTTTTTATGTACCGGGTACCTCTACTAACGACCGTAAAGTTTAATGTTTTCCTTTCTTCTGGTAAGAAACTTTTTCAAAATACAAAAAAAAAAAAAAAAAAAAAAAACGATCTATTTATTTAACTCAGATTTCTTTGGCGTTTAATCTTTGAATCATCTCAGTTTGACATAAAGAAATTTTACACAAATTTTTTTTCGTCTTTCACAGAAATAGAGAAAATATTTCTTTATACATTTATAAAATTTATTTAATTAAAAAAAATTGATTTTGAAACATCCATGTAACTTATATAAATGCTTTCAAATTTTCTCACACTAATTATTCTCTTCAGAGTCTTTTTATTCTTTGAATGCTCTCCACTGCCATGAGTACAGAAAAATTATATATATATATATATATATAGTTTAAGATATCTTTTAAAAATACAAGAACAAACATTATACATAGTTTTTTATTCTGAAATAGATATTTTCTTTAAAAAATTATTTATAATAAGTATTTCAATTTATATAATTTAATTGAAATAGATTTAAAAAATTAATTAATAATTTAAAAATGTATCATCTTTTTTTTTTCTCTCTTTTTTTCTTTTCAAATCCACATCAATTTTATTCAGGAAGAACATAGATTTGCTTTCTTATTAAGAAGAAAAACTTTGTAGATATTGATGCTTTAAAAAGTTGTATTATAATCCTGAAATATTACTTTTATGCGATATTTAAACAGAATTAAAAAATTGGATTAAAAAATTTCTAGTAAAAATGAAAATAATAATGTGTCTTATGTTGCAGGTGAACTTTTAAACATACACGATGCTTACGCGCATCCTCTTTTTTACAGAAAAATGGATGAGACGACAGGATTCAAAACGAGGCAAGTAGAAAAAAATCACAGTGATTCATTCAATTCTTAATAACCTGATGAAAAGAGAGAGAACATGCAATTGCTTTTTATATTTTGATTATGAGAAATATTATAAGAATCTCTCAATCAAATTTCCTTGTTTTATAGTTTATAAAACCATGATAATTTACATGTATAGAATTAAATAAACTGCTTGTGCATTTATTTATTCCACTCTTATTTTTATATCACCCAATCTAATATTCTTGATTTATTCATGAGAAATGATTAATTCATGATGCTTATGAGGAGTCTATTTTTATAACCACCATTTTCCTTGACCCATCAAAGTGAATGAAATAATGTCAAAAAATTTAACATGATTATCACTATTGTCAAATCCCTTGTTTAAAACTTCCTTGAGATCCTTATTCATTAGATTGACCACTATAATTTGAGACTTCCCTGAGATCAGTATTCATTGGAAGGGCTACTATAATTTGAGACTTCCCTGAGATCCGTATTCATTAGAATGGCTACCATAGTTTAAGACTTTCCTGAGATCAGTATTCTATATGGCTACCATACTTTATTACATATATTAGAATGACTACCATAGTTTGAGACATCCCCCTGAGATCCGTATTCATTAGAATAACCGTCATATTTTAAGACTCCCATTAAGATTAGTATTCATTAGGATGATCGTCATAGTTCGAGACTTCCCTGAGATCGGTATTCATAAGAATGACCATCACAGTTAAGGACATCTTAACGTAAATAAATTCTTAAGAATAAAGTTTATAGTAGTATTTTAGTTATATCTCTAGGTTCCTAAATTACACAAAACCATTTTGTGACCTGCCTAACCGAGATTTGTTAGGTAAGAGTGCCAATGAAGTAAATATTAAAGCAAACGATTTGCTTAAGATAAAATTCAGATCACATTAACATTGGCAATGACAAAACATTAATAACAAAATATATTATTTAGTATTCCGCAAGGGTAATTGTGAAAATAGCTCTGAAAAAATCAAAGTGAAAATTTTGTGGTCAAAATTGCCCGTTCACTAAATTTTTGAAAAATTAAAAATATCGAGCAATATAATTGAACCAAATATATGAACAGAGAAAAAAGAAAGAATAAAATTGCTCTTATGACACGCGATCAAAATTAAACAGCACTCCTTTTTATATTTAGAAATAAATGAAATACAAAACAAATACTATGATTTTTATTGTTTTCAACAGAATGAATTTATATTTAATTATTTATTATACCTCTGAGCTTCATTTAAAAAAGTTCATTGAAAGCGTTCTTTATATAAAATTTTCTAAAATGTAATATTATAGTGAATATGAAAAACACTGTAATTTTAAATTTGAATAATGTGCTTTTATGATTAAAATCTTTTAAAACTAAACTAAATTAATTTTTTCACAATAGATAATTTTAGAATATTTTACGTAGTTACATGATAACATTGCAGACAGTAAATAACTAGACAAAAGTACTGTTACAAGCTGAATTTTATCAAGATGAGCTGAAAGCTCATAAAACAAATTGTTTTACATATATTATTTTTTAATTAGTACTTTTTATTTGTCTAAAACATTTAAAATGTTTTTAATTTGCCTATTTTAATTGTCTAACATTTCATATCATATAAAAATAATATTAAAAAACAAAAAACATATTATTTCTTATATTCTTTTAATTATATTTTAAACTGTGTATTTTGAACATGCATATAACTTAACATTAATAATTTTTAATTTTTTATAAAGAGTTTTATAAAAAAAGAAGTTCGCGAGCGTTTACTTTCACATTTTTTGCGATTAGTTGTTCCTCTCCCTTATAAAGAAATTGTTTTTAGTTAAACTCAGTTACTATTTATTTTTTATTAGTTATTCTGAAACAATCATGAAAAATGAAACAGTAAAATTAAACCAATAACAAAATCTTGAATACTATTGGTTATTTTTAATGTGGTTATTTTTAATGTAACTTATGGTTATTTTTAATATAACTTAATCAATTTTAAAAAGGCAAATAAAAACAATTATCTACGTCATGTGCTATTCAAAATGGTCATTAAAAATTTATTTCAATTTTATGTAAAGTTTATTTTAGAATTTACTTTATTTGTCTGCAATAAACTTTTAGATACTTTTTTAATTTATACAGTTTCATTCTAAAAAGGTTAAATTACGTTTTTCTGAATATATGATTACATTTTTGTTTTAGTCTTTTTTATTGAAATTTAATATTTGTAGAAATAAATTAATATTTCTGCATACTCTATTTTTTGCATTAAATATTATTTTAAGTAAATCTGGTTATAACTTTATAATTAACAATTTATAATCTTTCTTTCAGAAATATTTTATGCTTCCCCATAAAAGATGAAAAAGGTTAGTCATATTTTTATTACTATTTACTAAAAGAATTTATTATCATTATCTATTAATATATTCTAGCTATACAAAATAATTAATATGTTTATAATTAATATAATTAAAGTTTTTAATTGATTTTTTCTTTCCCTCCCTTTAGATGTGATAGGCGTTGCGGAGCTCTGTAATAAAATAAATGAGCGCTGCTTCTCATTCTTCGACGAAGAGATCGCAAAAGCCTTCGCCATTTACTGTGGAATCAGTATTATGCATGTAAGAGAGACAATTACTTTTGAATTTCTTGTTTTAATATGAAAAATGCACATAACAACTTATTTAATTTCACATAATTTAGCCAAAACAACTTATAGAAAGTTAGTTTAAAAATAAATAAATTTTTCATTGAGAGGTACTCGTCTGTGAGGTAGATTGTATTAAGAATTTATTTTCAAAACATTCTATCAAGTAAAGTATATTAAACAATCGCTTAATGAGAAAATTTATCATGTACATTATACTAAAAATTGATTTGCCGAAAAAGTTATGAATTACATTCGTGAAAAAAATTTAATAAAAAGAATTATTAAAAAATGAAAAAGTGAACAATTTTGATGAACAATTTGAAAAATAAACAAAAAATTGTTTACTTTCTTGGAACACTTTGTTTGGCAAAAGATAACATTTAACTTCTGGTAACACTGGTATTTTCATTGTTTTAACTAATGTAATCTTAGGGTTGCAATTTTTATACACTATTTAAAGCCTATTTTGACGTCAAAAAATCGCCAAAAAAATCAAGTAGCCGCTTATAAACTTTTACTAAATTTTGAAGTTTAATTTGTTTGCCTAAATATTTAAATCATTTGCAGAATCAACCATAAGGATATGGAATAAAGGGTGGGGTTTTTTTTAAGAAACCGTGCTTAGAGCCCCTGTAGTGCGATCTAAGAGCCAAAACGGCAGCAAACTTGGTATTTAGATGAATCAAAACATGGGAAAAAGTATTCCGTGGAAAAAAATTTAGTCCCAATAATCACCACTGGGGAATTTTGTAGCGTTTTACAATGTATAAAATGTTAAAAAAAATTTGCTAACACATACAATCATACAGTTAAATTATTAATGTTTATTTATTTATTACATTAACTTCTCCAGTGAGGAATTAGACCACATTCAATGTGAACACCGTTCTCAGAAATAACACAGTGTATTCTGTGCAAAACGTTCTCCACAGCTGTGCGTAACATATCACGAATAATGTTCCGCAATGTTTTTTTTATATTGTCCTTTAGAATAGACAAATTTGATACTCCACCAACATAAACACACCTTCAGGTAATATAAGACGCATGGCCTCTGGAGCTCGTTTACTTCAGCTGAGATTATTTGTCGGAACAGTCTACTACTTACTTTTATAGCCCCTACTACTGGCGCTGTCATCGCATAACATTTTCATTTTTCTTTGATACCCGGTTTTCATGCTAATTCTCGTTATTTTAAGCTACAGTAGTGCCACAAAATGCCCTAACGGCGAATTTTGGAACTTAAGTTTTTACACGAAATTCTTTTTTCTATGTCTTGATTAGTCTAAATACCATGTTTGGTGACATTTTAGCAATTAGATCGCGCTACAGGATCTTCCAAACTCTGTCACTTTAAAAAAAGATCACCTTGTATATCAAGTTGATGATTCCTTAAATGCTAATTCCCTAAATGATCTAAATACTAATGATCATAAAGAAACAAATAATACTAAATGTTATCAAATGCTCACTCTTCACAGCAAAAAAAAAAAAAAAAACGTGATTTAAAATACTTGATTTTGCTCTATTCCACGAGATGGCACCCGAAGCATTATTGCACATGCCCTTAGTTCAATATTTCATGAGTGTGTTTCTCATTTCGGGCTTACATGTTTGCACGATGGTTCAAAATCTACTTTAAAATATCAGTTCAGGTTGAATTACTACTCAAAGGCAAAATGTGATTATCAAATGACAAACGAATCAATAAAAAAAAGGAAGACAGTTACTGCTTGAGCGGATTTGCTCATTTCTCTGATCGAAAGACCAGCTTCATTATAAGAACCTCAGTTTCAAGTAATCTAGAATAAATTAACCATATATAGCCCACCATATGGCTTGAAAATTATTTCCTTTATGATTATTTTATCTTTGCAATTGCAAAGTAACTATTAGTTGAATTTGCCCCATTGTGAATGTTTGAAGATAAGACTCAATAAACTTTTCTGCGAAAAGGAAATAAAAACTATTACATCAAAAATACTTACAATTAAGAAAATTCGAATAAAATATTCAAAGAATTTTCATTATTAAACTAAAAACACGAAGTTATATTTAATGAATTTACTTTATTTTCAGTTTTACTTTTTAAAAAATGAATAAGTTAAATAAATATATAAATACAATGTTTGATTTCAAATATTTGTCCAAATATTAAATAAGAACGCATATACCAATTTCTACTAATGTACATATACTAAAAGAACTTAGGTATTATGTATTTCAATTTTGAATTCTGCAAAACGCATATATTTATAAAATTTAAAGAATTCAGACATAATATACTTTTTCTTATAAATTTTTTATTTACATTTTCTGTTCCCTAAATTTAATAAGAAATATTAAACAATAGCAAAATATTATTTCCATGGAAATTATAGGAAAAAGTACCGAATGTCCAAAAATATTTAATTTATATTGTTAGATTCTCACACACACACACACACAGATGTTACATAATTTTTTGATTAACTTAAAATGGAGAAAACAATAACTGTAAATAAAATTTTTCAACGGAAAATAGCGATTTTTTAATCAATCAAATAAGTTGATTTTCCTCAATAAAATTATCTACTTTTGTTTTCAATCTTACGAAAAAATATTTTTGCAAAATAAAAATGCTAAAATAAAATGAGAATATAATTTATGAATTTTATTTTCAAGAAACTACATTAAGAAAATGAAATGAATTTTATATTTTTTTATAATATAAATCTAAGCAATTTTTTTTATTTCAAAAGTCATGTAACATATAGATGAAAGAAATTAACACAGAATTTTATCTTGGTTTTACATATTTGCTTTAATTTTACGAACACGAAAAAAATTGATTTCGTAAAAAAATGATGCATACAAATCAGCACATTTGTTGTAGTTGAGGCCATGTTGGAATTTCAAAATTTAATAAATATCTTGGTTTCTTTTGAAAAAAATGCCCTCTGTATTTGAGTATTCGTATTACAGTCGTTTGATTTATAAAACTGGGAGATCGTTTATTTTCTTGGAATTTAAAATAATACAAATGAACAGGAAAAAATTATTAAAATGTTTGTGTAGATGGTTTCATTTTTTACAATTTTTATGATGGCATTACTTGCCATCAGTTAGTTGTCTTACTCTAGATATTCAAGTAAGAATTCAATTTATGAAATTTTAAGCAATATATCAGTATTACATGAAGATTGTAAAGCAAATTTGATAAATGTGTATTTTTGCCAAATCTGAAATTTTTTAAACTAATTTTATGAAAATAAATAACCAGTCACATGCATGTTCCTTGATTAAAATAATTTATATTTATCACATAGCAATAACTATTAAATTGACTTAAGTCAAGTAAGAATTCATATTTTAATAACAAATTAAATAGATTACTAATTTTAGTAATATACAAATTTTCCTGTTAATTAGTTAAATCGCTAGATTCAAAGTTGGCAGGAATTATTTCATCACCACATTTTAAGGAGAGAAATTTAGATAAATTTATTTAAGAGTCGAGATATAAAATTGTAACCTCATAAAATTTAATTAAATAAATAGCAAACTCATACTGCTAAAAAAATATAACTTAAAACAGGGAAGGAAAATGTTTTACACCATGTATTTGTCTAAATAATGCATTGATGTATGAATTATTTTGTTATTGAAATCATTAAAATCATAACATTTTTTAATGTAAAATATATGTTTATATATATGTATATATACATTTGGTATTATGAATTTATTTTTTATTTTAGTCTTTAATGTGGAAGAAAGTTAGAGATTCACAACACCGCAGTAGGCTGTCAAATGAACTTATGATGTATCATATGCAGGTAATATAAGCCATTAAAAATATATATGAATACAATTTAATAGTTCATAAATTCGATTTCCATTTCATCCGGGGATATTCGAAGGTATTCAGAATCCACTTTAGGCCATGGTCAAAGAAAAATTAGTCTTTGTAGTCTAAAAATAACCGTAGTCGGGACTAAAATGTATATCCCCCAATTGGCGATCTTTGTTACTTTTTTTTTTTGTCACCAAGCAATTCAAATGCTATTGTCACTTTAAAAAAAACCATATGTATGATTCAAAAATGACGTAAAACACGAGAAAAAAAACCTGAAATCAACAAACATTTAACTTGGCTACACCAAAAGAAAAACCGGCAATATTATAATCATAACAAAGGACGCTGATTTGGCAAGAAAACTTTCGGGAAGATATATCATACTTATACCGATAAATCAATCACAAGCTATGTGTGTATGAAATCGGTTAGCCTTTTTTGTAGATTAATTTAGTTTGGAAAGAAAAAAATTAGCGTATAAATTTTAAAATATTTAAATTATTTAATAATTAAATTGAAAAATAGCAGCCTTAAAAAGCGATGTTGAAAAATAGAGTTGTGTTTAGCTTGTCGCTTTATATTTATTTTTTGAGAATGAAATTAATTGACGAAAATTAAAGATAAGCAATTTTGCCAATTATAAAAATATAATTTTTATTTTATTTGAAATGGAAGAAATGGTTCTGTGATTGTTTCACGAACCTGTCGTTTCCAGGATCGTTCAGTAACACCAATATATCTTCTTATTTTACGACAGATTTATTTTACATTAACAAACATAACATTAATTATAGACACAAAACATAAATTAAAATGGTTCATTTTACATTATTCGAAACACATGTATTTTCCATTACCTGGAAGCGGTACCTCCGCTACCACTCGTCTTAACACACACCCATACCGTTCCTCTTGCTCCGACACACTCCCAGTTCACAGGTTCATAAGCAATTATCCATTTAACTATTTCCAAAAAATATGTCCCCAGCTATCGCATTTCGGTAACAAATGTTGAAAATTACTAAATTACCTGAGACATTTCTTAAATTCACATTTTACATTCTTTATATTTAACATAATTAAGTTTTAACTCTTATATGATTATATTTTTGATAACTTTGCCAAGATAGAAATTCTAATATGAATTAAAAATAAAGATTTTATCTGTTTGTTTTTGGAAGATATTATTTAACTATTTTTTTCTCTCGCACATTTTAAAAATAAATAATTAAACTTTCGAACCGGCTAAATAGTAGTATTAAACAAGATTGTAATATAACTGAATAAAGGTTTTTAATGTTAAACTTCAACATTTATCCATATTTCTCGCAAAAATTATCAAATGCCTCAAATACTTAATACTGTTTATCTAGCAGGAGAATATCTCCCAATAAATTATCTGTACATATCCGTTGAGGTAGAAACAAGATACATTACATTTTCTTCAAGAGAAGATAGAAGAAAATGACCAAATTTTATTTTCTGAATGCCTTTTTTGTTAAAGTGAAGCACTGCCCAAATACTGACAATTCATAACCCCTTACCTTCCATTTGAAATGGGCAAATCTTGTTACTATAGCAACCTTCACTAACTAGAATATTCACAGGAATTATATTAATGGTAGATAGACAAGGAATTAATTTATAATTTCCTAATAAAATTGGAAGAATTCAAAAATCCTATTTTGATTCTTCTTTTTAAACGAGGCAATTCTTGAAAGAGCTTCTTCTTGTCATTTATATATGTAAAACTTGTAATTGCATTTAATTATTTAAAATGGAAATTGGTTATATATTTCCAAAGCTATGTCAGATAATTATGAATTGAGAAAACCATTTATCATTATGTTTATCGCACAAAAGCTTCGAAAAAATGGTGAACGAAATAATATTTTATGCCATTTTGTCCGGTGAAAACAATTTTAGACTCTTGTTTATTACCGACGCCTTCATTAAAAAACGCCAAATAATGCAAACTGTAATAATCGACGTAGTATGAAGAGGAACTGACAACTTGTAAGTACATACTTTCAACTTCAAGGCATTTTCGGCTGTGTTCCATTTCTTTTCTTTATTAATTTTTTTCTGACTCCATTTTTTTAAAGAAATGACAGTTTAAGAAGATATTATATCATTTTTCTGAAAAATATTTTCTATCTCCATTTCAAATATGTAAAAATGGCGATGAAGTTAAATGTTACAAAATGAAAGAAACACATTTTGAAAGTTGGGTGCCTTTAATAGTCTGACAAAAATAAATGCTGAATTATGGTGACCATAAACAATTAATAAGCAATAAACATATTTTAAATGTAAGTAAGCTCGGTGTTCATATTGGCATCTTCCTAGTAATGGGGGTTAGTAAAATTAATAAGTACAAAATTTTGATTCATGAAAACTTAATATAAGGATTTACCTCTTTCTTCTTCATTTGAAAAATTATTAAGTTACTAAAAATCCTTTTTTATATAAAATAGCATCCAAATTTTTGCGTATCATTCAAAACAGAAATTTCAAGTTTAAATTAAAAACAAAACCATTGTGATTTAAGTTGACTTTTTTTTTCTTTTTTGCAATCAAAATATTTAATTGTATTTAAATTTTATCAGGTTCCGCCAGAAGAAGTGGCAAAACTTGCCGAAATGGAAATACCCCGCCCTGAAGAACTTAGGGAAAACTTCGCCAAATTAACTTTTATCCCCAGATCATTAAGTGAACAAGATACAGTGTTAGTAAGTATAAAAAATTTAAATTTAGTAATTGCTTTAAAAATAATTCTATCAAAATGTTATTTAAAAAGATAAAAACTTAGAAAATGTTTGAACTTTCTTGATGATTAATTTATTTTCAGGCTGTATTAAGTATGTTTGAAGACCTGGGGATGATTTATAAGTGGAGAATACCAAGGGTTACACTATCCAAGTAAGTTGCTCACGTATCACGTGATGTTATTTTTCCTTCCATTCTTGGTTTTGAGAATGGATTACGGATTAGTCCATGATAGTCTTCTGTTTTTATATGATTATTCAATTGGGAGTTACATTAGAAACATTTCATCATTTTAATGACAACTACTTAGAAATATGACGAATATTATAAAAAGGCAATTCTCGAACTCCATTACATGCTTGTTCAATATATTGCAATGAAATGTTCAACTGTGAAAATTTTGCGCTGCATTTACTATGCTTGTAATAAAATTTTATTTATATATATTTTTATAGAATGACTTACTGTAAAATAATAAAATATGACAGTAAGTTATTCTATGGTGAAGTCCTGTATCATCATTTCTGCAGAAAAATGACAATGTGAGCTAGTTCAGCTCAATAACAAAGCAACAATAAGGCAACAATTAAAAATCCTAACCCTCTAAACACGACCCTCATTAACAACTTAAATAAGATTCTTGTTAAATTGATATCTCTAACATGTAATCATGTTAGTAATTCAACTTATTAGAGAACAAATGTAGGGTTGAGTTTCAAAAGTAGATCTCCTCATCAGACACCTTACATAAATACAAATAACCAAATATTATTCCATGAGTCAAATTACAGGAAACATTTTGTGCAAAAACTAATACTGATTATGCACAAAACACTATTATTTTTAAACAAGTAAGGAATTTTGTCGACATAAGTATACACAAATATATTTTAAATGTAATTATTTGTAAGGAAATTGAATAACTAGAACAATACAAATTTTGAGACACGGAAAAATCCGGAAATAACTTGTAAAGGACATGATCATCATTTTGTCAAGATAACGAGTTGCTGCTCACATTATTTATTGCAGTCAAGAATAAGCAGTGTGGTTCTAAGTGCATTTCATGCTCGCCAAATCATCGAACTGCAAAGAATGTGCTATTTAATTTTAGGTGTAATACAAATACATAGATTTTTATGTATTACTGTATCAAGGACTTACTATATTACGTTGATTCATGTGAAATCATTTTTGTCATGGTCAACTGTGGTAGACCACAGTGAGTAAATGACTGAGATCATTGTCAAAACCGTATTATAACAACGAATAAATGGGTTGTAGTACAACAAATTACTCGTGTTGTTGTTGTTACTAATGACACTTGGACAAGCCAATCTAGATATAACATTGGCCCTGCGAGCATCACAAAGGTGAAATTACAATTTTTCTTGAAACTTCACCGATAGATGGCACCACCAAGGGATTCACTCCATTAATTTGAATTACTCATTGATTTAACGATGTTACACAACAATGTGTAACGTGCCTTGCTTTTGCAGCTGAAATGTATGAGCTATAATTTATATTACTTCTTTAGTCTGTTGGTTTATGAAAAATTTATGAAATAGTTTGTTTATTTATCAATTATGTCTATAGGCTATTATGCATAATTGAATAGTTTTTTATAACAATTTATTTTATAATTTTTATAAAATTATTCTTTTAACTTTTCAGATTTGTATTGATGGTGAAGAAGGGTTACCGCGACCCTCCTTATCACAATTGGATGCATGCCTTTGCTGTAGGACATTTTTGCTACCTTATGCACAAAAACGTTGATCTAATGGGTCGTAATTATTTGTCGTAAGTGAAGCTTATTTTAACGATTATGATATTCTACGTTTTTGACAATACGAGGGTTGCTATTTATATTTCTGGCCTAATAATGAAAAAACAAATATGTAGGATCGAAATTGGTTTTATTGTTTTTCAAAATATTCTCCATGATGATCAATACACTTTTGCATGCGTTTGAACCAATTTTCAAAGCACTTTTTCCAGTCCGATTGAGGTAAAGCCAAAACATGCGTTTTGAATGCATCAACCGCTTCTTCGGGGGTCGAAAATCGTTGTCCACGTAATTTATTTTTGATGTGTGGGAATAAGAAGAAGTAATTGGGTGCCAAATCAGGGCTGTACGGCGGATGACCCATCAGTTCGATCTTTCGCTCCGTCAGAAATGCCTTTGTTTGAGTCGATGTGTGAGAGCTCGCATTGTCATGATGAAGAATGATTCGCCTGTTCTTCTGCTTTTTTCGAATTTCTCCGATGACTTCTGGCAAACAAATGGTCGTGTACCATTCAGAATTGACCGTCCTGCGTTGCTCTAACGCCACTGTTGCCACATGACCGTTAATGCCGAAGAAACAGGCAATCATTTGTTTCGATGTGCTTCTTCCTCGAACAACTTTTGTTGGTTTTGCCTCGTCTTGGAAGACCCATATAGTTGATTGCTGTTTTGTTTCCGGCTCATATGCATAGATCCATGATTCGTCACCTGTGTAGATGTTATACACAGCCTTTGATGTACCTTGAATGTATTTTTCCAACATTTCCTTGCACCAATGGACACGAGCCTTTTTTTGAGTGTTTGTCAGATTATGCGGGATCCAACGCGAACAAATTTTTTTTACGCTCAAATGTTCATGCAATATTTTATTGATGCTAGTCATACTAATGTCCAAAGACGCCTCTATCTCACGGTATGTCACATGACGATCTTGCTTTATCAGTTCACGCACAGCATTGATCTTTTCTGGCACAACAACGGATTTTGGACGACCTGCACGGGATTCGTCCTGGATCGAACATCGACCACGATTAAATTCGTTATACCAATTTTTTACAGTGCTGTAGGATGGCGCTTTATCGCTGTATAAAGAATTAAGTTCATCGAAGCACTCTTGTCTTGACAATCCACGTCGAAAGTTATGAAAAATAATGGCACGAAAATGTTCACGATTCAATTCCATTTTTTGACAGAGAAGAGCTTTTCAATTTACTGTCAACAACACAAATAAAGCTATAATGGTACATCGTCTGCTGAATTTATGCTTAAAAATATCAAACTTTCGATTAAAATCATCTTCGGTCGCCTAGCAACACTTACTGTTGCCAAGGCCAGAAATATAAATAGCAACCCTCGTACGTATTTTTCATAAATAATACCAATTATTACATTAATTTTTATTTTTTTCTATTTCTGTATAGAGTGTTATATATAATAAATAAGATGTTTTTGAGTTTTTATCAATGAATATTCTGTTAAATAATGCCAATAACTACTATATTTTTCCATTTTTTTTAAAATTTTATTCAATACAGTTTTTTTATGTATTAACTATTAAAATATTTTTCACATTTTTTTTAAAAAAGCACGTACAATGCTTTTGCTTACGTTTCTATTGCAAATATTTAAGGAAACAGCATTTATGTTTTCATTAATAATATTTCAATATATATTATAGCTCATACATTTTTATAATTATTAAATGTAATTTACTCAATTGTTTAGAGAGCTAGAGAGCCTGGCGTTATTCGTGGCTTGCTTGTGCCATGACCTTGACCACAGAGGGACAAATAACAATTTTCAAGTTGCTTCGGTATGATAAATAATTCATATTCAAGTTAGGTTACTTTTCATTTGAGAAACATATAAGCTTAAGTCAATACCTATTGAATTCTGCAGATGTTTAAATGTATGTTTATTTACACGAATATGCCATTTATAAAGATTTTAAAACTCACATTATATTTTTAAAACTTATGGATAATATATATTTTTATATTTTTTCTTTAACCAAAATATGTGTGATTATTTATCTTTAATATTACAGAAATCTGATTTGGCAGCTTTATACTGTTCAGAAGGTTCAGTCATGGAAGTAAGCTGTTCTCATAATTCATTACTTCTGACCTTTCATTTATAACGAATTAATTATGTTGTAAATTAAGCAGAAATATCATTAAATATTTTAGATAATTATATTCTCACTATCAAAGAAAACTTACTTTTAGCTTCATTCAAATCCAAATCTTTGTATACGTTATATACACATAATAGATTACTTAATAGTTTCTAATTTATTAAATTTTAGTAAAATAGTTTTTAAAAAATGTAATATATTATTAGAACTTCTTTTTGATGTTATTGGTTCTTAAATTTGCTATTTTACTATCATATTTATTAATAATTTTCCTACTGATTACACCTAAGCTGTTGTACCCAAAAAGTGAATTAAAATTACTATATAAATAAATAGATATAGATAAATTTCATAAATTTATATTAATTTTATGTTGTTTATTAATAAAGGAATTACACCTTCCACTTAAGAATGTATTGCCTAACTTATGTATTATGTATTTCAATAAACTAACCATATCTCCGCTATGAATGTATAGTTTTTCAGTTTTAATTATAATTTTTACATTAAGAATTTATTGCTTAAATTCTATCTTAATTTTAAATAACTGAATCATCCTTTTCGTAAGAATGAGTATTAGGCAAATGCATTGACTCTGAAACTCTTTCAGAGACATCATTTTGCTCAAGCTATGGCAATTCTCAACACTGACGGCTGCAACATATTAGAAAATTTATCAAGAAAAGTAAGTATAAAACAAATATCAAGACTCTCATTGGACAAAATAAAAGCTCATAATTTGCTGATTAAAACCTGTTTAAATTCGAACTAGCTACGAGTTAAAATCTCATAAATCAAGAAATGAACGAAATAAGTCTAAAACATAAAACAGAATAACAAGTTAGATTTTGCTATTGCATCAGCAAACTTTCTTATAATTACTTGAGTTGGGCTCGATCAATTATTGAAAGCAGACAGATAGGAATCTTCGTGATTTAGAAGCAGATATTAAACAAAGGACTCCTTAATATTTGATTTACCAGCCGAAGGATCATTTCACTTGGATGACATTGCGATTACAGGATATTTAACGAGTTTAAACTGTATTTGATTAATACAACGGATCTTTGGTTCAGTCAAGATTCTAACTCCTTATATACCAAAAATAAGAATGACTACACACCTAACTACGCCACTGCGAACTCCAGTTTAAAATTCGCTTAGTTGAATTATTTTAGATAGCAATATATTATAATAAAAATTGAGATACAATGAACTTTTTTTTTGGTAATATCCAGAAAATTCCCTGTAATAAAGAAAACAATAGCACCAAAAACAAATGATGATAGAATGAAACTGCGACTGTTGAAAAACTTTCCCCAATGTGCTGCTCATAGATGGCAGCACAACCGGTTGGATCCCAAGATTGACGCACACATATTCAGACAAGATACGTGGAATAGCCACGAGAGAACTTCAGCTATCACAGAAAATTGTTTCCCAAATCATAACTCGTGGTGTCGGTTCTGTGTATCTAGACAGCATACTGGTTGACTGCAGATCCTTGCCTGGCCTCTTTCTAACCAATGCAGGGCTATCACTGGCAACCAGGTAGAACCATCTTTCACCAGAAAGCATATTTCCATTCCTTCCTCTAATGAACTCTAGTTTTATACCACTTACACAGCAGCAGGCCACGGTGGCCTGGTTGGTTAGAGTGTCGTGCTCATTAGCAGAAGGTAATCAGTTCGAATCTCAGTCAGCCTAAAATCTATCGTGTTTGCTAAAGGTAGCTGGTGCACGTTAAAACTGGGTGTGGCCGCAATGTCCTTCAAGTGAAATGATACCTTTGCTGGTGGCAGGTCAAGTATTGAGGGTTTTCACCTTGGTCCTTGCTTTAAAATCACGAAACTTCACTCGGCTGCTTCTATTTAACTGGTAGAGCCCAACTCATGGCTAGGTACAGGGAAGCATGTTGGTGCAACAACATCACTTACTCAACAAATGGAGTGGTTGGGAGTCAGTAGAGTGTACGTTATAGGGTATCTTACTTAGAGCTTTCCTTGAAGCAACTGATTTGTCACAGTTCATTGTATAATTACCATGCCCACTGCAGCCAACGTTTGGCTGTAGACAAACAGTAGCTGTTTTCTCATTCGCAAAACATTGTTACGTTACTCAGTCTTTGTGTTAAGAGTTCGTATTCACCTTAATTTTTCATAGGGTTCATTGTTTTTACTAGATGGGATGGAAAAGATTGGAAACAAAGGTATAAGCTCAACCTCTTCAATTGATTATGATTCAAAATGACAATACTGTTAATTGTGCTTAGCGGCTTCTGTCACTAGAAAACATCTTGCAACAATTTAATCCAACGCAAAAAAACTTTCACTCCAACTGTCAATTTCTAGTAATTGAAACCTCTAAATACAGACAATAACTTCATAATTTTGAACCACAATCAAATTGATGCAAAAGCTGACAACATTTTCTCAAAACTACTTCATCATACCAAAAGAAGAATATTAGACTTATAAAAAGATTAACATTCACATAGCTCCTCTCACTATGACGGTCGTCAGATAAATCTGATATTGAACCCATTATCAACCAGACACAAAAACGATTCTCTTTTCCCCACACTGAGACCATAACTTCATATAGTTCAAGTATTCGCATATTAGTCAAAATAATATTTAAATGAATTTTCATAGCAATCAACACAAAATATATCTTAAAACTATACAAATAGCTTACGATATTTTAGTCACTGGAATATATTTGTTCCTATATCCGTCATAGATGATGAAATACATTAAGATGTTTGCAATTGATTCCAGGAATATACTCAATGTCTGGACTGTATGAGGGATGTGATACTGGCGACAGATCTCGCCCACCACCTCAGAATCATAGAAGATATCGAGGCGATGGCCAAAGGTGAGATCTATTTTATTTCCTTTAGATTGGGGAAATACAGAAAGAGTGAAACATTTTTGTCAATAATGAAACCTCAATATTATCGAATTCAAGTATTTACTGTACATATGCCAAATCTACTTTATATATCAGTACTTTATACTTATAATACTAATAATATGGCTTAAAATATTGATTTATGGCTTATAGCTGATCCGGTAACCGAATTATCAGCATTCTGCTCCTTATTTCAACATTTTGTGGGTTCGGTTTCCACTTCCGATGTACATGTTTGTTGGTTAGTTGGCGCTTATCTCCAAAGATCAGACGCAATCAGACCATATCCATAAATCCATTGGCGAATTAGTAAGACGGAAATAAGGAGAGGAGAGGTGAATATTTCCTCCCAGAGAAGTCCCAAGCAGCTTAAAATATGATCAGCTGAAGCCAGATGTTGGTGGCATTTTGGACAAAGAGGGTAGGATTTTATATTCGATTAAAGGTACGACACTTTAAATGCCCACTGGCAAGTCGTGAAAGGCAGGTATTGATTTTTCTGCCGAGTGGAAGAACCAGCAACTGTCCCAGCTTTATACCAATCATGAGTGGTGGGGGGGGGGAAATCTCCAACTAAATCCTTTTATTTATGTTTTTTGTTTGAAAGAAGAGTTCCTGGTAAGTAAGTTTATCAGATGCAGATTCTGGTAAGCTGCAACCATCCTTGGCTAAATAGTCTGCCTTCTCGTTGCCAAAAAGCTCTACATGAAATGAGATCCATTGGAAATGATATCATGATCAAGTGAGATACGCTTCAACTTGTGAAGGATAGATACACTTGTCTTATCACCGATATGGATCCAATTATTGAGACGTTCCACTGAGCTTCGGCTATCAGTGAGAATCCAGATATTTTCATAATCTTTCTCTTTCGGAATGGCTTCAAGTCCCGTATCCACAGCTAGTAATTCGGAACTTCTAAATGCGGAACAGAAGTCTGGGTTACGGTGACTAAGAGTAAAAGTGTTTTCAGATATTTCAATATAAATGTCACTACCTGCAAGATTATCAGATTTACTTCCATTGGTAAACAATTTGATGTCACTTCTATGAAGCCTGTTTGTATTAGTGAGCAATCCCCTATAAAGTGTAGATAGCTTGAAATTCGTGCGCAAAATTGGCCTTGTTTAACAAAAAAAGCGATAAACTTGTATGCACGTTAAAATATTTAGAATTGAAACAAGATATCTTAATCCTTTATAAATAATTATATTAAAACATCCTTTATATATATATATATATATATTCTCTTCGTAATTTATACTATCAGTAAAATAGTATAACTTAGGAAATAATAATATTCTTTTCCTGAATTTGCATTAGTTAATAATATAATATTTAAATTATTTTCATAAAAATTAACTACTGAAGTTTAACAAAGGAAGTAAATTTCGCTATCTAGTTTCACATTTTAATAATAAGATATCAAATTGCATTCTAATGAAGGTAATATCTTAATTATATTTAAATTGAAGTGTTAGTATTATAAATTTTGCTAAGTACTATTTATACGGTGGAAGCCTAAATTTAATTTAAGCATAATTAATAGATTAATAAGCTTATTTTAATTAATTTAATGCTGAATTAATATGAACAGTTAAGTGCGTTCCTCACCTAGTGAATAATTTATTTCTGACAATTAAGCTGCTATATATTCAATTCCGAATGAATTATTCATGCTTGACTGAGGAAATTGTATATCTATAGGGATTTTTCTCTCGGAAATTAAGGAATTCTCTGCGAATACTAATCTATATCATTAAGAAGTTTGTTTATCTCAAAAGTTGCATGATTTTAACTGAGAGTCACGAAACTTTTATGCATTTTATCGTAGAAATTTTTATGTTTATAATTGGGAGATTATTTTTGTTTTTTCAGCGGTAATTTTATATTTAATTTGATTTTTATTTAATATATATATATATATATATATATCGTTTGGAAAAGTTGTATTTTAACGATTATATGCATATTTATGAAAAATAAATTGCTTAGAATTATTTTTAATTTATTTTTTAAACAATAAACAATGGAATATACAAAAGGAGATATGTTAAAATATGGTAACCATAGCGAGTATGTCTTCTGGTTATTTGTAGGAATAACTTGGTTTTTTATATACCACTGCATTGTCAAACCAAATATTGGCATGTATCTATTACAACTGTTTTCAAAATATTTTTGCAAATACTAAATATAATTTTTTGTAAAATTGTATTTAAAGAATATTTTTTTAAAAAAAAAAGTTTTTTTTCTTTTTAGAAGGGTATGACGTAGAAAATCAAAAACATCATCAACTGCTCATGTGTCTCTTGATAACATGTTGCGACCTTTCTGACCAGACGAAAGACTGGAAAAGTTCCAAGAAAATCGCAGTGAGTTTTTACTTACTCAACTCATTTTATTCAGTTTGGACAGAATTGTGAAAAACCTTTGTTTAAAAAAGAATTATTTTCTGATTCCTTTTTTAATCATTACAAGAATATCGAATGAATAACGGTCAGGATTAAGCACACATAGACACCATTTTTTCGATAATCTCCCGCAGAGTTGATGCCTTGCGACAGCGTTTGCATCAAAGCAAGTGGCAGTCGTGGGAGGGCGGTTGATATTTCTAGCCTCCTTGGCGAGGGAGTCCGCCTGTCCATTTCCCTCGACGTTAACATGTGCAAGGACCCATTGGATGGTGCAGGCTCTCTCCCTTGCAATTATGGTGGACAGAAGCCCGTTGATGTCTTGGGCAAGTCTCGTTTTACTTCCCTTGATGTCCTCCAGAGCAGACTTACAGTCAGAGAAAATGTTGATGCCATTCGAAGGGACTGACTGTGTGAAGTAAAGAGCTGACTTTATGGCAATCAGTTCACTTGGTAAATTGGAGGCAATTTTTCAGCTGCAATCTGATGTTTGAGGAATGATTGGTCTGGAAGGATAATGAAAATGCCAGAACCTCTCCTGTCGCATTCTGAGTTGAAAGAACCGTCAGGGTAAGCGGTGAAAAGGTCTGGCTTAGAAAGCTTGGTAATAGTTTTCATACCTTTTCTCCGAATGGTTTCTTCTGGTTCACTTTTAGAACACGATTCCAGCAGGCCTAAATTGATCTTAACGGTAGGTGATGGTTTGACAGCAAAAGGTGTTTCTTCAATAATGTCAAGGCATGTGTGGTTCTTTCACAAAAGTTCTACAAATGTTAATATTATGCATGAAATTCAAATAATGTACTCTATAATTTAATATAACGAATTGTTGCATTGTATCATTTTTCATATTCTTCCTTCTACTCCAAATAATTAAAAATCCCACAAAATTGTTTTGCACAATTTTTTTTATATCTTTTCATTACACGTATAATCTATATTTTATCTATTTATAGTATACACAATCATTACTCTGAAAATTTTTAATTATGCGTAATATCTTCTAATGTCTAAACTCAAAACTATTTTCAAAACATAAAATAAAAGTGAAATTAAAGCAATAAATTGCTTATTTCATGCATACTAACTTATTTAGTGATATGAAAGTTAATTACCTAAGTGCACTTTAGTAAACTTAAATGATAGTAATTGTTATACACTTTTCATTGTTATATACCTTTCTTTTCTACATACTCTTTTCAGTATTTAAAACACTTTTCTTATCCTTCCTTATTACAACCTGAGTAAAAACTTTAAGGCCAGTAAAAATTTTTGAGAAAATGTAAAATGAAATAAAAGGGATTTAAATAATATTAATTATTAAAGTTCATTGATAAGAAATAAATACTATAAGCATAATTTGTAAATGTATAATTATGAGAAACATGTGGTTATTCACAAAGTTAGTATTTCTGCCTGAATAAAAACTTTAAGGCCACAAGTAATTTTTTAAAAATAAATATAATACAATCATATAATTACCATTGCAACTACTAGCTTGTGACAGGTCTGAAATTTTTCATATGTATCATACGTTTTTTCTAAGTATTGGTGATCTTTGTCAAGATGGCAAAGGGGGGGGGGGGTAAGAAGTTAACTGATCGTGAAAGAGGACAGATCGAAGCATTGTCTTCCACTGGAATGAGTAGTCGTGCTATTACGATAAAGACAGGAAGATCAAAGACTGTAGTCAACAATTTATTTTAATTGAAAGACAATTATGGTAAAAAGAATACTGGGGAAAGACCTAAAGCTTTGTCCTCGCGTGATGAAAGAAGAGTTTGCAAACTTGCATCTATAGAAAGTACTCAACCAAGGGACTGATTCCAACTACAGGTTTAAAAGTTGACAAAAATGATTTATAATACAGTTAGAAGGTCTGGAAGGTACACTTATACAGCAAAATTGACTAAGCCTCATTACTGCAGGGGCACAAAACAGAGCGTTTGAACTTTGGCCAGAATGTCATGATCTGGGTCAACCAATGGATAGAAATTATTTTTTCTGACGAAATAAAATGGAATTTGGATGCACCAAATGACTGGAATTTCTACTGGCATAATATAAGAAATGAAAAAGAAATATTCTCCAAGCCCCAATTAGGTGAAGGGTCTGTCATGAATTGGGGCTGTTTTGCTTACAATGGTGTAGGCTCAATTGCATTCGTTCCGTATAGAATGAATTCACAGGGATACCAAAATGTTCTAACAAATAATCTTTTGCCAAATAGTGAATGTTTTGCTGGAGAAAATTGGAAAGATCAGCAAGACAATGCATCGATCCATTCGAGTAATAGCACAAAAAATTGGTTCCAAGTCATCAATGTTGAAACTGTGGAATGGCCATCTAGATCACCTGACCTCAACTCCATCGAGAACATTTGGGGGGACTTAGCAAGAAGAGCTTATGCAAAAATGGAAGACATTTTACATCAACAATAGAGCTGAAATCTACTATCGAAGATGCATAGTATAAAACCGACTCCACCCTTCGTCAAAAATTCGTTTCACCCATGAAAACAAAAATATTAGAAGCAATTCGAAGAAATGGCTCCTACACAACCTTCTAAGAATCTGTAATTTTTTTCTTATGTTATTTTCTATATTGGCCTTAAAGTTTTCATTCAGGCTCAAATATTCATCTGCGTGTTTAATATTTTCTAATAATAAAATATTTGCATTTTTCTACTTTTTTTTACTTTTATGTAAGCTTAATAATTATCAACCAAATGGTATTTTAATTTCTCAGTTTAAATGTTTCCATTTCCTCAAAAATATCTACTAGCCTTAAAGTTTTTACTCAGACTGTATATCTTCTGGTGTATAAAAATTTTAAGGAATTATAAAACTGTGTGTGTGCGTTTTAATTATATTGTGTACAAAAAAAATGGTATTGTAGAAATAATAACCCCAGTAATATGAAATCATATTGCATATAATTTATTAATTTGTCTATTTCTTCAAAATTCCGAAAAACTGTTTTTCAAAACAAAGTTATTGCAGAAGCTCATATTCAAAAATAATTTTTTTTTCCAGGACATAGAACTAATATTTATATGCTAAATAAATATGATGAAGGCATTTTATGAATTATATAAATAAATAAAAATAAAAAAGATGCATATATGATGACATTTTTTTATTATTTATAAGCAAAAAATAAGGCAAATTTCTATAAATTCTTAGAACCTTAAAACTTAGTTTTTAGATGCTTCAGTAATTATTAATTTAATTTAGTTTTTAAATGTTTCTAAAATAATTAATTTTATTGGCAAAAAAACAAGGAAATAAAAGTATACATCGTCGAATTTTGTTAATCAAATATGACAAAAATGTTTTTTTTTTTTTACTTCAACCAATCAATTTATTTTCAAACATCTTGTGGCTGTAAATAATTAATAAAAAATTGTGATCTTTGATATTTACTTACTGTTATATATAACTTTCCCATAGAGAATATTTTTGCCTGTAATTTGAAGTTACAATATATGAGCTTCGTAAATTAATTATAACTGAAGTGCAGCTCGTCTTCTGCTCATGATATACAATGTCTCACAAAAGTGATAGGACACTTGAAATCTTTACAAAAAGAAACTGTAATAAAATTAATTAAAAACACATATACATATTTTTGTGGTTGTTTTTCATATTTAAAGTTAGTAACAATTATTGCATAACATACATTTTGTCAAAATATTAATTAAATAAAAATACAATTGCTTAGAACGCGGAGCTCACATAAGTGATGGGACACTTACTTTTCTATCAAATATTTATCCAAGAATTTTACTTTTTAAAAGGTACATATAATTCTTTGTGGGATTCTCTATATATTCTGAAAATATTCTCTATGTGATTTAAGTCTGGAGATTGTGATAATGTTTTTATTATTCCAGAACAGTTATACAGCAGCCAGAGTCTAAAGTTCAAAGCAGTGTGCTTGGGGTCATTGTCCTGGTAGAATTTAAAATCGTTAAGAAGGTTCAATTTTCGTGTTGAAGAATTCAAATTTTGTTTTAGAATATCAATATACTTGTACTGATCCACTTTACTGTCAATAAAAATAAGATTACCAACTCCAGCGGACGATATACACCCCAATATCATAACTCCTCTTCTACCATGTTTTACTGTTGGCATCAAGAGTTCTGTTCACGAAATTCTTCCCACGGTTTTCTCTACACCAAGATTCTACACTGTCAGGACCAAATATATTGAATTTACTCTCATCAGCAAATATAACTTTATTCCAGTATTCAGAATTTTTTATTTATGTTGAGTTTTGCGAAAGCCAGTCTGACTTTTCTATTCTTTTCACTTACGAAGAATTTTTCCTGGCTACTATACCGTGATATCCAGCAGATCGAATTTCTCTTCTAATAGTTTCAGAATTAACAATTACACCACATAATGCTTGTAAATCAGTAGAAACTTTAGGAGCACTCATACTTGGATTTTTTTTAATAATTCGAACGACAATTTGCTTTATTCCATTGGATGGCTTTGATGGTCGGCCATGTCTTCTTTTATTCTGAATCATATGATTCTTTTTATGTCGTTTAATGATATTGAAAACTGTTGTATGACTCAAGTTAACTGTTTCAGCAGTTTCTTAAATAGATTTTTCACTTTCAATATGCAAATTAATAACTAATTTTCGAATTTATGGCGCAGTTTTTTTTTTTTTTTTTTTGTTTAGCATTTATGGCTGCACACAGCTAAAAACACAAAAATTCCAAAGGAATCTGGAGAGAAATACTACAGACGATTTTATAAATTATAGCCGATTGCTTCTGAGTAAAAATAAAACATCCAAAAATATTTTTATTGCTTATTTCAGACTAATTTTGTTGCATGTTTAATGGTGTCCCATGTCTCATGTGAGTTATTTTTTGCTCCGTTCTAAACAACTGTATTTTTATTTAATTAATATTTTAATATTTTGACAAAATGTATGTTATGTAATAATTTTTTCTAAATTTAAGTACGAAACACACCCACAAAAATTTGTACATGTATTTTTATTTTATTACAGTTTTCTTTTTCAAAGAGCACAAGTGTCCCATCAATTTTGTGAGACTCTGTCAATGAAGTTGAAAAAATTATGAAGCTGTTATTTTTTGCTTCTATTTCAAGTGGACATTGCTATATTATATCTAAGAAAATTTTTTTCTATTATTAGATATATATTTATTCGCGTTCACTCTTCTTTAATTATACAGTAAACAAAACTAATATGTAGAAGCAATCGAATCAATATAATTTGAATTCTACACAGATTTCAGACATTTACTTTTACTCTCTTTTCTTATATATGCAAAGAAAAACGGAAATTTGATTAAAACAATATCACTTCTTTAATTATTTCTTTCATCTACTCCAGATTATGTGAATTCGAAACTAACATTTATCATTTTCGATTATTTTTAAATAAAAATTTTAAGAGGTCGATGTCTTTTGCTCAACTAAATTTGCAGGTATTATCCTGTACCCCGTAAATTATAAATTTTACACTAATATAATAACTCTCTATAATTATTTTAAAAGTCATTCCACGTCAACTAACTATAACATAATACTGTGCAATTCAATTAAACTTTGGCTTAAATGTCATTAGAGCGTCCCTTATCATCCCAGTGACCCCAAACCAATGTGTTTGATACAAATATTGTTTTCTATTATTTTGAGATTCATTTTATCACCCTAATAGAGATCTAAGCATCTAAGCCATTTCATTAAATGGGAATTAATATGTCAGCGAAATTATTCTCAATTCAGGCAACAATGGATTTAACAATAATCTCGGAGATTCTGACGGATTTGTTTTCAGTTTATGGTGTGTAGGTTAACTGGTTTTTAAATAATAGCAGCGCACACCATATATTGAAATTTAACTGAATTTTATTACAAATTAAAGAAATGTCAAAACGTCGCAAAAAACAAATCTCTAAGAGAGAGGCGAATTCTAAATTCGTCCGTTCACATCGTCGGGGGAAATGTGAATGTGCTCTGTTGTTCACTGTGCGCTATTTTTCGGAGGAGATTGATGTTGCCAGTGTTCAAGTAGAAAGTTTTTCTAGCTGATGTTGCCAACTTCCGAGAAGAAGTGATCCACCACATTACTCCCCCCCCCCAAATGTCTAAGGCACGAGGAGTTAGTGATATCGTGGGTTGAAACGAACTCTTTTCCCAAATTGCGTAGTTAACAGGTGGCTCTTCATTTACAGAAGAGTTTTGAATCACAGGAACAGGTATCACTTCCGGAGAGTTTGGTGAAGCTTGGGTAGCAATGGGAACAGGAACTAAAGATTCAGAGATTTCAGACAGTAAAAATGCTGGTTTTAGACGGTCGACATTGATAACGGATTATTTTCCTTTAATGAGGAGAGTGTAAGTTTTATTAAGCACCTGATAAGAACCATCATATGGATGAGTCAACGGAGGTTTTACTTCATCCTGCCTCACAAACTCGTGAGTGCACGAATCCAAAGCTGGGTGCACATAATACTTGGGGTTGATATGAGCTGAATTGGGTACTGGTGCAACATTTCTCATAGACTCGCACAGCTCTTGTAAGAAGGAAACTGGGTCCAAGGAAGTAGAGACACTTGTTGCCTGAAAGAAATCTGCAGGCAGCCGAATTGTTGTACCGTAAAGCATCTCGGCACAGGTACCACCAAGGTCTTCCTTGTAGACTGATCGAAGACTTAGCAACGTAATGGGCAATCTTGATGTCCACTGGACGTCATTATTGCACATTAAAGATTGTTTTAACGATCGGTGAAACCTCTCAATCAATTCGTTCCCGGCAGGGTTGTATGGAGTTGTGCGAATTTGGTAAATGCCAAGAATTTTGTTGAGATTCGTGAATAAGTTCGACTGGTACTGACGACCTTAATCAGTTGTTATAGTGGTAGGTATTCCAAATCTTGCGATCCAATGGATAACAAAAGTTCGAGCGATGGTTTCTGCGGAAATGTCACGTATCGGAATTGCTTCAGGCCAGCAAGAAAATCTGTCCATCATTGTTAAAAGATAAGAATATACTTCCGACGGGGGTAAAGGTCCGACAATGTCCAGGTGCACATGTTGAAAGCGTTGTAAGGGGGCTTGCAAAGGCTATGGCTGTGTCTGGAAACTTTTGACTTCTGTCAATCAATGCATGCGCGAGTCCATGCAACACAGTCTTTTGAAATTGAAGGCCAGACGAAACGAGAGAGAATCACTCTTTTAGTCGCTCTACTCCTGGATGGGAAAGTCCATGGAGGAAGTCAAACGAGTTTTTCGGAGTGGATAGGGAACAAAAGGACGGATTCGATCGTTGGTTACATCGCAAAATAATTTAACTGGGGACAGTTCCATCTTCTGTAGCGTTAAGGAATTACTTGAAGTTGATAGCAATTGAGTGAGTTCTGCATCATTTTCCTGGATGTCAGCTAAATATGCGAAATCGGTGACGTTATTACTATTAATGGTGAAAATTCTCGATAAGGCGTCGGCAACTGGGTTGTTAGATCTAGAAACGTGTTGGGAATGTCACTGCTAAATTGAGGAATAAAATTCATATGCTAAATTTGTCTAGGCGATGCAAAATTTGAATTTTTTAGGCAAAAATAAAAGTGGACGATGATCAGTAAATATAGAAAAGGTTTCCCTCAAGGTTGTACTGAAAATGTTTTACAGCAGAATAGATAGCCAATAATTCTCTATCATATGTGCTGTACTTGGTTTCAGCTGGCGTCAGTTTCCTGGAGTAAAAAGCTAAAGGTTGTAAACCATTGGTACTTTGGGAGTGCAATACTGCTCCTATGGTGATATCGGAACCATCTACCATTAATGATAGCTGCTGATCAGGGGACTGGAAACCAAGAGTGACTGAATTCTTTATATCGCTTTTGCATTTTTCAAACGCAGCAGTTGTTTTCTCTTTCCAAATAACAGGTCGTTTGTCATTCTTTTTAGAGTTTTTTAGAAGTGAATGAAGTGGGACTTGAGTAGCTGTGGCTTTAGGCAAGAAACGACGATAAAAATTTAGCATATCTAAAAATCTTTTAAGTTCAGACAGTGTTTCAGGATTAGGGAAGTTGGAAATTACTGCTGGCTTTTCGGGAAGAGGGCTTACGCCAGTGGGTGTTATTAAGCAACCAAGAAATGAGATTGATGTTTTCCAAGAACACATTAAGAGGGGCTCAATTTTAGTCCGTATTCATGGAGTTTATGAGAAATGATGCGAAGGTGTTTAACATGTTTGTCTGCGGTTGATGATGCTATAAGGAGATCATCGAAGCAGGGAACGCGAAAAATCCAATCCGTAAAGCACTTGAAGTATGAATCTTTGGAAAGTTTGACCGGCGTTACGAAGTCTAAATGGGATTTTAAGGTATTCGAACAAACCGAATGGGGTGGTTATAGCAGTTTTCGGTACGTCCTCAGGATTGACGGGAATCTGATAATACGCTCTTGCCAGGTCGATGGTAGAAAAAATATTTTTGCAGAGAAAAACCTGTGTACAATCCTGAATATGGGGTACAGGATACCTGTCAGAAATTATCACAGTGATCAAGCAACGATAGTCGCCACAAGGCGATAGTCGCCAATCACCGTTAGATTTGCAGACCATGTGGAGGGGACTAGCCTTTTGGACGGTCCTAATAATTCCCTGAGACATTAGGTATTCGAACTTTAAACACGCTACTTTGAGTAATTCTGGGGCCAAACGGCGAGGTATGGAAAATACAGGGGGGTCCCTTAGTTTCAATGTGATGGAAAATTTCATACGTTTTAAGGTCATTTGTTACTAAAGAAGGGTTTGTAAGCTCAGGATACTCAGCGAATAATTTTTCAAATTTGGAATCGCCGATAAGTACGGATATGTTGGAATCTAGGAAAAAATTGTTGAAAGATATGCCTTTTGACGAGAGAGACGTCCGAGATTCGATGAGACAATTATTTTTGGCATTGATAATTAACTTAAAATGTTTAAGAAAATCAACACCTACAATTGGCTGGTTTACGTCAGCAATGACAAATCACCACGAAAATTTTCGGCGGAGATTTAAATCATTAATGAGGCGTTTATTGCCAAAAGTAGAAATTTTAGTGCCATTTGCTGCATATAAGGCTAAATTTTCAAAGGATGTGGTTTTTGAAGCATATTTTTTAGGCAAAACACATACGTCGGCTCCTGTATCAATTAGAAAATTTAATTTTGAAGATGGATCGGCCAGAAGAATACCATTCACTTGGCGGTCGCTTGATTGGCCAGTGAGCGATCGCCCGTTTAGTTTCCCGACTGACGAAAAGAACATGGAGCTTGGCACTTTCGCGCTTGATAACCAAAATTGGCATTGTAAAAACAAAGTTCATTCGTACGTTCCTTGTAATGACTGGAGTTAGTGCGAAGGCAGGAACTATCACAAGATCTGCTGCGTTGAAATGATCGGTGGAAATTGCGCCTTGGGCTACGGGAACTGCGTTCCAGGGCGGTGCTTAATTTACTAACTTGTTGAGCTAACTGCGCTACCGGGGGTTTCAAGCGAGCCGTGACAGAATCATGAGAGTTACGGGTGATAGAATTTACATACGAACGGATAGCTAGATCACTTATTTTGTCAGCAACTGCGGCTATTTTATTCAAATCATCCTTGCTGAAAGCGGCTAAAATAATCTGCGTGTTATATGACAGCCTTGTGAGCCATAACGAGCGTAAAAGCGCTTCACCTACAGTATCCCCAGCTAACGAATGCATGCGATTTAGTAATTGGGAGGGTCTTGGGTAACTGAGTTCTACTCTTTGCAATAAAGTTCGAATTCTAGATGCTTCACTTTCGGAATGAACAGAAATTAGACGTTTTTTAAGGCATCGTATTTTTCGGCAGTGGTTTCTCTAAAATGTCGTATACCGAATTTAGTATATCGGGATAAAAGTAGGAGACAGCGTGATTGAATTTTATTAGATTGGATGTTATATTCGCCAGGAAAAACTGCGATTCCAACCTAATAAACCACAGGGAAGTGTTAATTTCCCAGAAAGGTGGTATTTTTACCGAAACGTGTGCAACCTGCGAAGGTGTGTCTTCGGAGGGAGAAGTTTGAGTAACGGAAAAATCATCAGATAAAGGCATGATCAAAATTTAGCAGAAAAATAATTACAAAGTATACAAATCTATTATAGGGAATTGCGTATAGTTTCGAATACCAACATATATAAATGAGAGAAATACAATAAACACAAAAAATATTAGTTAGCCACTAAGCCACTGGGTTTAATTACCCTATATCATTCTAGTTATAAAGACAAGAAGTAAATTCTAATCTTTTACACAAAAAAATTATGCTTATTTTATTTATTTTCAATTTCTAAAAAATATTGATTTTCTAATCTGCAAAATGTTCAACCGATAACAAAATCATGTTCTTCAACTGTTAATTTGTATTTATGTTACTGCAATAACCGAAAACCTTGCACCCATTTGGTAGGTAATAATTTATTTTACTATTCTGACTGAACTTATGACTTTTGATACATTTTCTATAAAAAACATACGTGTATCAATATTTTTGGATAGTGTTAGAAAGTCAGCCATTATAAATGGTGACAAGTTAAGCGTTTTCTCATAAACGCTGCATTTCAGTGACTATTATAAACTTTTGTAAGATTATTTTATAAGTAGGAGTTCTACGAACTTTAATTATATGCATAATGTATATATTTCTAGGAACTGATCTACAGTGAATTCTTTTCACAAGGAGACCTAGAAAAGGCTATGGGAGTTCACCCAAGTGAAATGATGGATCGAGAAAAGGCTTGCATTCCAGAACTTCAAATCGGATTCATTGAGAACATAGTCCATCCAGCATACAAGTAAGTTGGCGTTAACATTTGCAAGTGTTATATGCTTCAGACTATGAACTCACTAAAAAAATATATATATTCTAATTTAGAAGAAAATGCGCCACGTGTTTTTTAATTTTCAAAATTCATCGTTTGCTTTCGATTTTATTGATTAATTCATTTTTATCGTTTGCTCTTTAATTACGTTAAAATTTCTAAGTCGTATTCGTGAGTAGGCGCTTACAAGTCTTATCTAGTTCATTTAAGTAATAATAAAGTTTCCATATACAAATATACATCTTTTAAAAATTCTTGTATTCCATCTATAAAATAAACTTGACACACATTTCTTTATTCTTTTCAAATTTATCGTTTTCTTTCAGTTTTAGAAATTAATCAATTTTTATTGCTTCTTTTTTAAAAAAAAAAAATGTAAAAATGTATGGGATAAAAATGCTGCCACCTTTCTTTCTTTGATACACATTTTAAGAATCGCTTTCTCAAATCTTATTAGTAAAAAAATTGGAGCAGAAAAGGACGTTTTTATTGGTGATGATAGTTTTCGAAATAACTGAAAAACTTCGGAGAAAACATAATTTTGATGAAATGAGTTTCTCTCTCTCTATTTAGACTATTATATACCCACACAAAATAACTTATCCCAAACCTTTCTCGGAAAAACATTTTCTCAAAAACAGCTTAGCTTATCTTACACTATAGTATAGCTTTTGTTTTCAATAAAATATATGAAGGAATTCTTTAAATAATCTGAAAATTGCACATGTGAAATGGATTGAAATCCTTTTTAGAATCTTGAACAACATTTCTCAAATTTTGGTTACAGAATCTCGTTTCTCTCTAAAACTAATACTAATATTTCAAGTATTTATTACAAATTTATGTTTTATTTTTCACTACGATATAGAATATGTGTTTTTTGAGTAAAATAAAAGTAATTTTAATTGCAAGAAACGCCAGTTAACGTTATTACTAATAATTCTTAGACTTCATTTCACATTACATATATTTTAACTCCTCATATTTTTTCTTTAAGAAGTAGGTAATTAAAATCAAATATAAAATACATTGTTTATTTGAAAATTCTATGAAAAATGATTATACTTGATTCTAAATTTTCTAGTTTATAGCGAAAAAAACAGCTATAGTCATTACTAATTAGTTTTAGAGCTTCTTAATTCTCTTTTTACAAAGCATGAATTGCTTTTTCGTATTTTATTTTTAATATAATAGAATTTAGTGTAATATTACTTAATAGTTACGTTTGGATACTTGATTAACAATTCTTTTTGATTCCTTTTGAAAATCTTATTTATAACGAAGAACAATTGAAGTACCTATTAAAACTTTCTAGAGTTTCTTAAGTTTCATTTTATATTTCCTGCCTTCTATTCGCGTATTTTGTCTCTAACATAATGGAATTTAATAAAATATCACTTAAAAAAATAATATTACTTATACATAAAAATACCTAATAATAAGTAATTATTATTTTATTCCCAGTAAAAGTTCCAATTTATTACGAAGAACAACTAACGTCACTACTAATTATTTTTTAAGCTTCTTAGGATTCACATTCTAAATGGTATTCCTTTGATTCTATCATATTTCACCTTAAATATAATGTAATTTAAAAGAACATTACCTAATAATTACATATAAGAATCTGATTATAAATAAACTCTCTTAAATTTCCCTTTTATAAATAACAAAACTATCTTTTAAAGAAATTAAATAATTCCAATAGAATACTCTTTAATGGGCTTATATACTTCTGTAAAATATAAAATACAGTAATTATTTAATTATGAAATAGTTTTTGATTCCCGCTAAAAAATTCTAATTTAATAAAAAGAAGAAGCAAAGTCATTACTAATTATTTTTAGAACTTCCTATGTTTAATTTTAATTTTCATGTCTTGCTTTCTCATATTTCATCTTTAATATAAAAAATAAATTCAATTCTAATATGTTACTTAAATAATAATTAATTATTAATATTTCTTAGTAATTTCATGTGAACTCATGATAGTTAATAATTCTTCTTGATTTACCCTAAAAGTTCAAATTTGTCATGAGCGCCATCTAGTATCAACACCAATTAATTTTAGAGCTTTCTAAGTTTCATTTCCATGGAGTGTGCTTTGCTTCATCGTATTCTTTTTTTTATTCTTCTAGAATTTTGGCGTCCTTATTCCCTGAGGTAGAGGAGGCACTGATTGCAGTAGAGACGAATCGATTGTTCTGGGAACGCATGAGGGATGTCTACAAACGAAGGTACAGCAACAGCACCTCCTCCCTGGACATGTTTGAAGACGAGAGCCTGGAACAAGAGGTCCTGGCGGCTCTTAGCTGCGAATCCGACTGAACTGCAAATATGTCTGGCTTGTTCTCGTTTCCATTCTTTCCATTTATTTACACCATCGATCGACGGTGGTAATGTCCAATTGATGACTTCACACATCAGTTCAATAGGCCTCTCTCTCATTTATTTCAACAGGCCTTTTCAGAATTTTCCTTTGTTGGAGAGTTTAGATCATCTCTTGGTGACTAAAATCGATTATTGAAAAAGCGGTCCTTTGAGATCTTTGATTGGAAAATCTTAGACTTCAAAAGTATAGATTTTAATACAAGCATTTTTTTCTTTGAACAGTCAAATTTCATTATAAATTCTTTGATAAATCCATCATAACATTTCAGACAAATTTTTAATTATTGATACCCATTCCAATAGAAGCTGAAACTGCTTTTAAAGTTAGTGTCACAAACAAAATGATTAGAAACATTTCGGGCATTTTTAAAACAAAGTGAATGGAAATTTTAACATTTTTCCATTATCTTAAACTTTTTTTTTTTTTTTTTGCTAATTTCCTTTGAAATCAACAAGAACTAATGAATGAATTTACCGTAAAATATTTGTAATATATAAGCAATTGAATAATTAATTACAATATTATTTGCGATCATGATTTTTTTAAGTAATATACACACTGAGACAAAAGTGATCGATTTGTTGGGTAAAAGAGAAAAATATCAATCCCGAATTTTTTTTATAAAATTCAAATCTATATACTTGTGAACAATTTTGCAGTTTTTAAATGATTGGGATGCAAATTTAGTAGCACAAATTATTGAATTTAGTTTGTAATTCGAATATATGATAAATTGTGCTTGAATATTCGAAAATTAAAATACATGAAACTTTTAAAGCTTTTGTCATGAATAAAATTTGTTTTTTAAAACGAAAATTTTATACGTTAGTGAAAAAAGATCATTATAATTTGTCACCATGTTATAAATATTGTATATGTAAAATTTTTAATCCATTTGTAGTTGACTTAAAAAGAAAACATTTATGCTTTTTTCAGTATTAATAACTTTATACGAGTGGAATATTACGAAGAGTAATTTCCAAATCTTAAAACATGTGATATTCTATACAAACCAGTATTAAATATAAAATATTTGGTTGATTTAATATTCTTAAATAAAAATTTATCTTATTTGTCACTTTCTTACAATAAACATAAAAATTATTAGTTAATAATAATTAAATTCCATTACTTTATATCTATTATTATATGCTTTTTCTCGCGATAAATATTAAAACTATGACTAAATACACATCATTATCTTTAATAGTAGAAATATATAAATGCATTAAGAGTAATAATAGAAATTAAGACTATTTTTAATAAGTGAGTTGGATCTTATGATTTTAAAAGCAAGAAAAATTATTAGGTATTTATTTTATTTTATTTTTTAAAACAGAAACATAAAATTTAGTAACATTAAAAGAGAAACTAAGATTATATGTGTACGTTTTAACAAATGAACAAGATAATACAACCCAAATGATAGGAAATCTGTAACTACATATTTATCTTGTGATTAAAACCATGACTTCGTGAACTGTTTAATAAAATACAAATAAAAAGAAAAATAGATACCCTTATTTATTTGATCTTAAGAAAAACAAAGCATAAGTGAATAAAAAGTTACGACCGAAGGTGAAACTGTTTTTAAAAAGCGAATTAGGGCTTATGCAACCAAATAAATGTAATTAATATGAAACTAAATACTCATCTTGTCTTTAAAATCTTGAATGGATAAATTGACTCATATAATCAAAATAAACAGAAAATTTCAATTAGATTCACATCTTTCTTAAGATTGGAAAGCAATATAAGTACATTAAAAATTATATCAGGAAAACAGAAACTAAAACTGTTCTTTACAGGTAAGAAGGCTTATGAATTCAAATTAATGCGAAACTATAAATATTCATCTTATTCATAAAAGGAAAAAATATATAAGCCCATTAAAATTTATATTACACGTAAAGGAAGTTTGCTTTTAATAAGTTAACTAGCTTTTGAATTCAGATGAAAAGAAAACTAGCTAGATATTATTTTTTTCTTAAATGTTTGAATAGGTCCAAATAAATATAAAATTCAGTTAGATATGATCTTTGTCTTTAAGAAGGAAAATCAACAAACATAATAAGAATAACTCAGAATTTTATCTTAAAATCAGTTCATAATAATAAAGCAACTTTATACATATAAATGAGAAAACTAAGTAGCTTCTTCTTATCCTTAAATTTAAAAATGAAAATTCATTTTATATTCAATATATTTTTACTCTCTTATTAATTGAACACATGTTAAAAAAAAAAAGTCTCTAATTTTTCTTTAATTAAATTACTTTTTTTCCCTGAAGCCAAAGTGATATTTCAGGTTA
The DNA here is from genome assembly GCA_030067965.1 of Latrodectus elegans. Lineage (NCBI taxonomy): Eukaryota > Metazoa > Arthropoda > Arachnida > Araneae > Theridiidae > Latrodectus > Latrodectus elegans. The sequence continues at coordinate 122,658,031 of CM057814.1, forward strand.
TTGAGTACTTATTTAATATCATCAATGGTTTACGAATTTTTCATGCAATTTAAGCGCTTTTATCAGATATATAAAGAAAAAAATAGGAATGTTATATGATCTTTAATAAAGCTATTTCTAAAAAAATTAAGTAAAATGATTACTGAAAAAAAGTCAATATTTTAGGTAAAATTTATTCATGCAATAAAGAGGGATTTTTTCACAAAGATTAAATAAAAATTAATCTCCGAATAGTCTATTTGAGTAATTTTATATCTTTTAACGTAAAATGAGGAAGTCGCTTTTCTATTTTCTTATCATATTTCTGCTACAGAAATGGGCCAAGTGTCTCATGTCTTACATTCTTTTATCACAATATAAAAACCCATTTATGATAAAAGCATTGTGCAATGCTAGTGTTATGAAAATGTTCCTTGTTTGCTATTTCAGAGTATTTAATTTTAATACGATACTACGTTGAGAGTTAAAAGTTTGTATTTATACAGATTCATATTATCATTTGTACAGCATTGTATGGAGCATGAATATATTATGAAATGCATTTCGCTTTTTAATGTGAAATGATAGGATGTAACCACTTTGTCCAATTCAAAATTAAAATTTTCGCAAAAATAAAGTATTGAAACTGAAAATATTTCTTCTTCGACGAATATTTTTAGAATAAATTAAGTAACAAAACAACATTAAGTATAGCAGTGACATTAAACGTGTTTTATACTTTTTCTTTTTACATTTGATTAAAAATTATTCTTTAAGCAATGTTTCTGATTTTAGACATACATTTGAAAATTCTTTAACATCAAATCTTCTAAAAAAAATTATATTAAACTGTTCTATTACTAAGATTTCTTAATATAATTATTCATTTCAGAAAAAAAATTATACTTTTTATTTAACTTTAATATTGAACATAGTTATAAGCGTTTTTTTTATTTCATAATGATAATAATTACTATTGCACTTTATTAATAAATTCTATTTTCTAATTTTATGAAATATCATATTTTTCGATGATTGTAAAATTAGGCAAAAATTTCAGATGCATTTTTTTCTGATCCAAGTTTACCTACTAACTATCTATTTGTAATTTTACAATTTAATTTAAATACATTTCAGTTAATAAAAATATTATGAACCTCCTTATCTTATAATTAATGTCGAAATAGGAATGAAAATTCAGAAATTTATCATATATATCTCGCATATCTAAATGTACATACGAATTTTCACACAAATTTTCCTTGTTCATTAATTAATTTTATTATTTTTAGTTATAAAAATAATTGTAAATAATAAAAATATATAAGTCATTTTATCATTCTCGTGATAAATTTTTAAAAAATCAAATTTTATAATATTAAATTTTAAATTAAACAGATTTATTTTCTAAAAATTTCTAAAAAAAACATTTTAGAGATTCTTATAGTAAAAAAAAAATTCTATTCTCTATTTTTCTAAAATCCAAAATTATAAATGTTTTATTTAACTCTACAGGTTCATAATATCAATTGTACAAAGCGAGTAATACCTATTTATATGTAAAATGGAAATTACTCGTAAAATCATTGTTGAGAAATTACATTTTAAAACGTTGATCATATCTTTTTGAAATATTTTTAATACGTATAAGGTTGCACACATTTTTTATCAATTATTTTAATAGGAACTGGTAAGTGTGTGTTGCGGATTCGCAAAAACATCGACAAATTTATCAGTGTTGTACTAGATTGGCTGCTGGTAATATGTGAGGGTTTACTTGCAATAATATATTTAACCTGCACAAACTTCATGTGAATAAACAATACACTGGTGTTTTCATAATTTTACAACTACATAGAGTCATAAATGTAATAGTTCATGGTTTAAAGATTCATTTCTTCTTGGACAGTAAATTTGTTGCATACTCTGTAAAAATATGTATAAAATATTGATTTATTGATTAAAGTGTTGTTATTTAGTTATTTTTCATTGTGCATATATTTCTTTGATATATATATAATCCACTGACAAAATATACTACTTCGACTTGATATGATATTTTAAAAATAAATGCGAAAAGTTAACATTATAGAGTTATTATCGATATGAGATTATTATCGATATGTTATTTTTGGGGATATGAGATTATTATCGATGCTACAGGGATTAAATATTGACATCATATTTCCAAAATAACACCAAACGTGCTATTCAGGTATTATTTAATATCATAAATTAATAAAGTAATAAATATTTGAATTTGATCAACTTTATATTAAATCTGAGCATATATTGATCAGTACTTTAAGTAAAATTGCCAAAGTCCATTACACAAACAATAATTAATAGAATATAATAGTATTCTAAATTTGAATGAACTACTAATAATAACAAATCAAGGTTCAAAAATTACGCCATTATTTGTAAAATTTCCAAGATTTAAAAGTCTATAATAATATCCAATGAACTTGGCTAAGTTCCAAAGTGTTGGCGATTCGGTTCGATGTAATCAATAAGTGCTGATGGATGCACTAAACAATTGTTATGTGTCAGAGTGTAAAATATTAATATTTAAAAAATTTTCATACAGCTAAATGTGAAATAATATGATTATAAATGTAATAGGAGATTTTTAACTTTGTTGAAAATTTTAAAACAAAGTAAATAAAGGAATAAAATTAAGCAATTTTAAGAAATCCAAAGAAATTTTCGAGCAAATGTTTTACAAATCAGCTATTTATTACTTCAGAAATATTAATTAAAAGAAAATTTTTAATATTTACGTAAGCAAATCATTAATCATAAGATTTAAAAAAGATTATTTACAAATATCCCGTAATTATTAATGTAGAATTGTATTCATTAAGGAAATTTTTAAAAATTTAAATCGTCCATGCTGATTTAAGCTAACCAGAAAGTGGATGTTTTGTCAAATCTTTTACATTTTGCTTTTTACTGTTTTGTTGTCCATGTGTTAATAGCTAGAATCAATAGAAAACGCCTTTCCACAAATCGATACTTTGCTCCTTATATCAGAAATCATTTCATTGACAAAATGAACTTCGATTATATTCTAAGACAATCGATAGAGAACTTCGCCTTGTTTGCTGCCGCTTGAAGAGTGTGATTTGCAAGCCAGGCAGCAAATTCGCGACAAGTTCGGATTGACAACGCCGTCTCAATACGATGTGACGTAGATGAAACGTCATCTGACGTCTAGGACATTCTAAGCTAATGAGAATCGTTGTAAAGTGTCGTACTCAGGATCTCAACTGAAACGAAAGAAACAATCACTTTATGGTTAAAATAATTTTAAAGACGAAACAAATGCAAAACTGCTTATTTCGCATTTATAGTAAAAATTTTTTTTTCATTACATTATTTTTGAAATTTTTCAGACATTTAATATTTATTTGATTGAGAATTTATTTTTGGACTTATTATTATTTCTTATCATTAATCAAATTTATTTTCAAGTCTGTTTTCACACCTTCTAAATGCTTATAAGTATACATAAAGGATAAAGGCAATATATCAAGTTGTGCTGAATTCGGTGATGTCTTTATTACAATAAAGACATTGTTCTAGCAATATTGAAATTTTACTAACTAAGTTAAATATATTTGGATGTTTTTCGAGCAATTTCGAATTCTCAATCTTGGACTCTTCATCTTCAGCTTTAGTTTCAAAAGTTTTCTCTTCAGCAGAAAAAAACGAAATTTCGAGTGTTCTAAACTATGTTTATCCTTTGCAAGTTGTGGATGAAACTAAATTCTGAACTTCATCAGTTATTCATGATTTTGTGCATAATACATTGCTTTTTCTCCATTCTTTTCGAAAAGTTTTCGGAAGATAATATATGACTTTTTTAAACCTACGAACACTCTTTCGTTTACTGTATTAAACAGCTCGGGAATTTGGTGTTTATCTAATGATAGAATTTTCCTCCTTTTTTTAAGCATAATGTTTTTTTACCAATAATTTGACATTCATAAAACTGCTAAACTACACCCATGTAATTTTTACTCTCATATAGAGAGGATATTAGGAAAAAATTGAGAATACGGACAAAACATTTTCCTTAAATCCTTATCGTCTCAAAAAAAATTGAGGAACGTCGATTTCAGTTCGTTGTTAATTGAAAGTGAAAAATTGAAATATCACTTTTGTTTTCACAAGTATTAAAAACTAAAAATTAGAAAGGAATATAACATTGATCGAGATGAACAAAAATTAATATAGTGAAGTAAAATAAAAAAAATATTCAAAAATGCTGTATCACAAAATAGGATTTCAAAACGAGGGAAACAATTAGCTGTCATACTCCCCATTCAGATGGCAGAAGGTTTTTTTTTAAAAGACTATGCCAAGCCAGGTATCGACCTCGTTATTTTAGCTAAAGGCTATCATAAAGCATTTTAATATCATACACATAAATTACTTTTATTTTGAGCTGATTGTATTCTCAGGTCACACGGGTAAACCTGGTAAACTTGTAAGACTGATGTGCATGCTTTGTTTGTTTGTTTGTCGCTCAACGGTCATTTTTTGCACACGAGAGCTAATTAGACCGGGAACTACGGTTTAAAGTAGATTTCGAACTACTACAAATATCCCTGCCCAAGGTGGGATTCGAACCCATGAACCGTTGAACCGAAGGCAAGAGCGCTAACCATTCGACTGCCAACTCGGTCCTATTGTTCATGCAGAAGGTAGAAGCGTACTATCCATCTTTCATTGTTCAACAATGGCTAGGATCGAACCTAGAACATTCTCCACTCTGAAGAGTGCTATCATACCAGTAAGTAACAATGAGCCCCTTTACTTGAACATGGCTTAAATTTATGAGGTCATTATCTGTATTTAACTGTTTTGATTTATTAAAAATAAAACCCTGAAGTGTATTTTTGTGGCTAACAAATCTTGATTAAAAATGACCAACGAACACTCTTGAAAGAGTCCGGAAAGGCATTTAAAACTCCCGGTAATGTATTCTTAGCTGTGGGAGTAGACTTATTAAGCAAAAGTTCAAATGAATCTAATAAGTTATAAAACACAAGCCTTCAACAATTCTAACCTGTACAAAAAATTTTATATATTTGGAATAATATATAAAAATTTTCATATATTATTCCAAATATATAAAAAAAAAATGTGTAGTTATATCAATAAAAATAAACTTTTATTGATATAACTACAAAGTTAAAATTTATAAAACCATATTATAAACTACGGCATGTGTGTACTGAGGAAGTCGGACACCACAAATATGGTTCATTTGGAAAAGTGGAGCAGCACACCACATAGTGGTATACGACAACATCTAGCATGCATATAACAATAATACAAGACTGTGTGCGCGGGTGGTTTGGGGAAAGAAAACAAATGCTATGGAAAATGATACTGCAAATGAAGGTTAGTCAATAAAAATCGGAAAAATATTTACGAAAGGTGTGATGCTGACTGGAGCGAGGAAATCAAAAGTAAATTGGAAAATAAACGTTATTTGATCATATTTGTTGGAAATGAAAATGAAATATTCAGTTATCTTGATACTTATGTAAATATTAATGAATTTAACTGCAATGTTTAAAATCTGTATATATCGTGCTCTTGCCAGTAATCTTCTGGAACTGAAAAAGGGAGACGTCTCAATTGGTCGATTTTGTTATGTATTTAATTTAATTTCAATGTATACTTTAATAAATGTTACTTCCCTTCTTAAGGTATGTTTGTTGAATTCAATTTATAAGAATCATTTCTGCATAATCTAAGTATTTCTACTGCGTTTATACTCTGCACGTCAAAAGTTCTAACATGATATAGGCTAGGTTGCCTAATTCTAAAGTTTGATCTGAAAAGAATATAGTCAAGTGAATAAAAGCAAGTAACTACAAAATGACTGATTATCCAGAATCCTTATATTATGCCTTTCCCAAACTCAATGACTGCAACTACAAGTCCTGGAAGATTGACATGAAAGTAACTTTTATGCACTGAGATTCGTGATAATTTATAACTGGAACTGCTATGCCATATACTGAGGATTCATCCGAAAAAGAGTTCTTGTGAATGTTGCAAAATAAGAGCATATACTACGATCTATCAAGGTAGAGAAAGAAAATTTCAAACTCTAATTATTCAAACTGAAAATGAAAAAAAACATGGGGGAAATATTATGAGAAAATTTCGAGCCAACTTCAAGAGCCCAACTGGCGTTGCTAGTAGATGAATTCTTTGATTTGAGATTTTCTTTTCCTTAGGATGAAATCTGGATATTTTGTAAAAGAGTTATAGGATATATATCAAATCAAAGATTCTGCATTTGATATACCTGAACTTTTAGTTTGTTTTCAGTTAATTAGAGTGCCACCTGAATTCTAAAGTTTTGCTCAACTGCTGTATACCAACTAGAAGATTAAGACTTCAATTTGAATAATGTCGAACGACAATTAAAGAGTCTGGTCAAATAGAACTAAAGAAAAAGGATGGAAATTTACATGATATAGTTGGAGATGTATATACTTAAAAATCCAAGAAAAGTTGGAAGCAGCCTTCTTCAAACAAGACTCTGAAAGAACAAACAGTAAAAGTGTGGTGGACCAAAAATTAGAGAAAAGCTTTAATGGGGCCATGTAGCTATTGCGGAAAAACAGAACATATAGAAGTAAAATGTTCCCTAGAACAGACAAGAATAACAAGTTTTTCTTTACTGTGATGTGGAAGATGGTTTTTGTGCATTTTCGAATGCCTCACAGAGTTATTGTCGAAGAAATTTTCTCCAGACCATTATATCCATGGTAACTGCTCAACGACCGACTGCATAGCTTTCGATTCCACAGATATTACGAACCCGTATATCGCATGTACTCGGTGGGTCTTTGGCGTCATTGAGAATCGAAAGCCGCCATTCTGGATGGAAGATCATTGCTCTAATTACTAGGTTACTACGGTCCTATTCCTTAAATACTTTGTAATTGCTGAAATATGTTGAATTTATGAAAGCTTTATGAAAAAATCGCACCGTGAGCTAAAAAGTCAAGTAAATAGTTAGTAAGAACAACCAGTTAAAAAAATTTAATTACTTCTAGAAAATTCATAAAAGTGATTCATTGTTTTAAAACATATTATGATAATCATAAACCGTTAAATAAGGAAAATATTAATTAAGAACTGCCTAACAAATGTATAGTAAACCTAATAGGGAATTATGAATTAGTAGTAGAACTAATCACTTGAAAGAATAAAATTCCAAACTCGATTTCAGACACTATTAAGCAATGAAAAATGTATGCTACATTTCAATATTCTTCATGTCCACACATCATGGAGTGGGCGCTTGGTAATCTTCCTTTGCCATCCATGAATATGGTGCATTGTCATGAAAACTTGACAGGAATTTCGTAGGTACGTGGAATGCCAGGAAGATATATGGCTTTTGGCTGCTAAACTATCACTGCGTGATGTCAAAATATTATCTATAAAAATTAGTTCTGGGAGATACACTTGGTAGAAAAAAAATTGTACAATAGACTTATGCTGTAAGGCTATTTATGAATGCAACTTTAGAATACCATATCCATTTCCTGGTTTTCTTGTTACACTCTAATATGTTAAAACTATTTTTCAAGGGGAAAAAAACATATATTTTCTGAGAAATTATTTGAATTAATATCGTAAAAAAATGATTTATATAGAAGAAAATAGTAAATAAAGAAATTAAAACAAGAGAAAAGTTCCAAAATAAGAAAAATCTTGCATTTTGGAATTAAAAAGAAATTAACGTAATTATTCTACTAATTATGTCAATTCTCATAGTCATCTTTTATTTCAACACAAGAAAACAATTTCCACATTTATAAAAATATTTACCACATTTATAAAAAGAAATTAATCGACCAAAAATATTTTTTTCTAAACATTGTACTACTTTGAAATAGAGAACTTTTCCCTCTTTTCATTAATTTCATATTATCTAAAATACTGTTAATAAACGAACTGTTGAATTGAATCTTAAATCGCTACCCCTTTAACAGTCAGTTTGTCAAACAGCTAAAAGTTTAACGTTTTCTGTTATTCAATTTAACAGTTATTAGTTTTAATTCTTATCTCGATTGTGATTGCTTTTAGTAATTCGAAAGCCCTTTTAAAGTGTTATTCCCGGTCGAATCAGCTCTCAAGCAAAAAAGGTGATTATAGATTTACAAAAAACCACACACACAAACATAAGGGTATTCTCTGTAATCAATTTTCAATTAAATATTTTCATAAAATCAGATAAATCTTGCTGTAGTGTTCTGTATTAAAGCTGTCATTATATGTTAGATTGGTTTCGTTTGATTTATCGCTCTACGGTTTCTTTTTGCACGTGAAAGTTATTTCAACTAACACTTTGAGTTTAATGTGGTTTCCGAACCCATGAACTTTTAAGCTAAAGGCCAAAATGTTAATAATAGTAACCGTTGTATATGTTAGATTTCCATATTCGATGAAAAAGTGTCTCTTTCACGAGGTGGATTCCTTTTTCTCTCTGTTAAAGATTTAACATTTTTTAATTTATATTAATTATAGATAAAATGTGTGTTTGAAATGTGTGAATTTAGTACATTAGTTCGCATCTTATTATGGATCCTTATATTATTAACCAAAAGTATAATTAAATTTTCATTAAATAAATACGGCAAAATTGTCAGAATTTTTTTAATTAGCCATTAATCAGATTAAATTAACCATACCATCATAACCTAATCAAGCCAAAAACTGTTCCTTTAATTTTGTACAGTAGTCACATCCTTAAAGACAAAGTATTTCCTCAAAAACTGTTCTTTAGGAAAATTGAATAATCAGTTGATTATTCAATTTTCAATATTTGTAAATCTCAATACAATTATACTAGTAAAATATACAACATCAATATTTCAGTTTTTTATTATGACCTGACTTTTTAACTTGATACCATTTTACCTGAACTGCTGTTAGTTTCTGATTTATTGCAATTTTACATTAGTTGAAATAATTCTATCTCATGATAAATATTATTGATGACAAACTACAAGTATATTTTGCCAAATGCGTTCTTACTTGCATCCAACCGCGCAACATTAAAATAATATACAATGAGTCATGTTGAAGAGTACGAACGAATAACTTCAGCTTCCCTGAATAAAGTTCAAGTTAGATTAGTTGACGTTTAACTATTAAAAGTCTCTAAATATCAATTATTTTGACGATCACACTAAAAAAATTATAAAACTAATGATTATGTTGAATGCATGCCTTTTCTTAGGGCAAAGTCTCTATCTCAAATTTAAGAACATATTAGACCAGCTACTCATTGCTATTGTTCAGGACAAATCAGGAGAGCAGAGTAGCATCCAAAATTCTCCAATAACAGTAAAGCTCAAGAGTGAATTTAGATGACGTATAAATTAGCAATTGAAATCTAGATATTCCTTTTATGAAGTCACAGAATGATAAAACACTAATTTTTAGTTTCATAAAAAGCCTCAAAAAATAGCTTGAATTTTCAAATTATTATCATCAAAATTTATCTCGTCAGCTCTAGATGAATCTAGATTTACTGGTTTCCGGCTGGCAGTTTTCAGAGGTCCCTGTATATGGCGATCCAACCAAGAACCAACTATTGCAATTTTACATTTGTTGAAATAAACTATCTAATGAGGGTAGAACCCTCATTAGATAGTTGGTTCTTGGTTGGTGAGCTATAACTTGAATCTGATTGGCTTAAAATGAGTTGGAAATTTTAATGGATGGGACTATGGTTATTTCCTAAAATTTATTTTAGAATTTAAGAAGTTATTGTTGATTAATTTATTATTTATGAGAAATATATATTTAAATTAAATGAAACTAATAGAATAATAAAGGAATAAGTAAAGGAATAAATATTGAGAGAAATAAAAATATTTACGTATGTAAAAACAGGTAACGGTATTTTCAAGAATTTATAAACGCTATAATATTTACAAGGTAAAACTTGGTCTGCAATACAATATCACTATTTTTATCTTTTTTTATATTTATTTATTTACATATACATATATATTTAAAAAATGTATCTGTTTTTATATACATTTATTATGCACACTTATATATGCATTTTTCCTCGTCATTTTATTTTTAATAGTTTTCTTTTTCACATTTGGAATGAGATGTAACAAAAAAAATTCCTTTTGGCTTTTTAGTAGTCTCTTTTTTTTTTTTTTTTTTTTTCCGATACAATTAAGTACTTATCAAAGAAAAAATTTCTATTTACAGTTTATTTCATGGTGATTGGTGAGGAAACTTTGGGCAATATCTGAGCAATGAGCGAGGACGGAATCTATTATGAGTACTTAGGTTATTTTAGGATGTAAGCCTAATTATTGTTTCGTTGTTAGTTTCATCAAAATATTTTTAATCATGTTATATATTATTTTCGTGAAGAATTCTCTCAGGATACGGATTTTTAGTTCTTGTCTGAATTTTTTATTTCTAATGAATCTGGGGGCCTTAGCTGCCTATCTGATGCCTTTATTTTGGAGAGTGTTTCCATTTTTTTAATTTTACTATCATGGATGTAACTCCAGATAGGGATGCCATAGGAAATAAGTTATTGAAGATATGCTTTATAAATGAGCACTTTGTTTTCCATGGAAAGTTTATAGTGGGTATTGAATTCCAGTTAATAGTGGGTATAATGCAGCTGTTTGCCGTTTAAATTTGTTAATAATTTGGATCATATACGGGTGCCATGTTAATTTTCTGTCAAAAGTTACTCCTAAATATTTACAGTTTTGTGACCATGGTATAATTTCGTTGTTGATCTTAGTTACATTGGGTGAAAGTAGTCTTTTTTTGTTAAAAATTATGGATACACTTTTATTTAAATTAATAAGAATTTTCCACTTAACGAACCAGAACTCAAGCTGTTCTAAATGTTTGATGAGAGATTCTGTGATATATGATGTTTTCCTACCTTGTGCTAGTATAAATGTGTCACCTGCAAAAAGGTGCAGGGAAGTTAGTGTTGGTGTTGAAATGTTGTTCACATAGATAAGAAAGAGTCTTGGTCCCAATTTGGACCCTTGTGTCACGCCGGCTAAGATTTGTCTATGTGTTGAGTATGTAGTACCAAAACGAACCTGGAACTTTCGTCCTAAAAGATATGAAAATAGTATTCTAATGAGTGGGTCGGGTAGACCAATATTAATGAGTTTGTGTACAAGTCCACCAATCCAAACTCGATCGTGGCAATATCAAGAGAAACTGCTCCTGTACTTTTTTTATGTTGAAATCCCTGGGTAATGATTTCCCCTATTCTCATAAGTTGATGCGTTGTTGAATGTGATTTTCTGAACCCGAGTTGTTAAGGCATAAGAATACTATTGTTTACTAAAAATTCAACTAGTCCATTTAGAATAATTGCTTCGGTTATTTTGCTTAGAGACGGCAGTAGACTAATAGGTCTTTAGCTTGAAGGAAGGTAGTTGTCTTGTTTTAGTTTTAATATTGGTACTATTACTGCAATTTTCCATTTTTCAGGAAAATAAGTTATTCTTAATATTTTGTTAATAAGTATCGTAATTTTGAATAATGTTTTGTTTGGAATTTTCTTTAGCATTTTGTTTGTTATTCCGTCAATTCCTGGGGATTTAGTATCCTTTAATTTCTTGATTATTGCCATTACTTCTGAAGGGGTAATGTTTTGTATGACTTGTATGTGTGGTCTGGAAAGAAATCTGAGTATGTTGCTTGCAACCAGATCTTCGGTTCTGGTGTCTTGTTGATCATTAGTGGTGAATTGTGTTTCAAAAACGTCAGAATTGCTTCTGTTTTTCGTTTGTCTGGGTTTGCAATTGTATTTCGGCCTTGAATGGGCGGAAAATACTGTGGTTTCTTCTTTAACATACTGACGATCCTTCAAATGGATCGGTCGAGAGTATTTATAATGATTCTAATTTTTCTCTCCATTTCTGTGAGTTGTATGAACTTATATTGCCTCTAAATTCGTTATTCGCTTTATTATACTGATTTTTATTCTGGGGTCTCTGCTAATTTGATATAGTTTCCTGAGTCTGTTTCTATTTGCTTTCAAAATTCTGAGGTAGCGAGGTAGGAGGTGAGTGGGACGGGGGGAGTGAAGTTTTTCTGATTCGCGGTGCGCTGCAAACAGTTCCGACTTTAAGTGAATCGTCTCATTTTCAATTTCATCTCCTGTGTTTGCATTAATTATATTAAACGGGTTATTATTTAAAATTTGATTGTATTTGATCCAATCCATGTTATGAAGATTGGGAGTATTAATCAAAGGAATATTAAAGACCATATACTCGACCATGACTGGATTATGATCCGAACTGAGTTCCGTGATTGTGTAAATTTTAGTGTTATAATTAATTCTTCTAATGAGTGCAATATCAATTGTTGTTGCTGAATTAGCACTAAAATGTGTGGGTGTGTCAAATGCATGAATTTTTAGTTCAGCTATATCCGCGAATTTTTTAATTATTTGACCACTTTTGTTGTGTGACCTACAGTTTCATGCAGTGTGCTTAGCATTAAGATCTCCAAATATTAAAATATCACAGTTTGTTGCATGTATTGCTTCAAGATCCATGTTTATGTATTGATATTATGGTCTACGTTTGATGTATGTGGACCAGAATGTAATATGGGGTAGGGTTGACAGCGTTAAAATGAAGAATAAATAAAATACCCTGAAATATTTGATCATTATTTTGTTGCTTTAATAAGCATTTAGATAATATCATCCATGAGAATTCACAATATTGGTTAAATATCTTATAGATAACATTCCTTTGTAAATTCTGAACTTGGAAATCCAAACACAAGTAAGTAAGGGAGGTATTTTCTAGCTTATTTCTCAAAATTATTTAAGTCCATTCAAATTTTTAAAATTCCTTTAATTATCTAGGAAGAAAACTCAAAATTTTACAAGGAGATCTAACAACGATTCATTGGATTATGTATCTTGTTCCAAAAAAGAGCTCACAGAAAGTGATTTACTTAGTAAATAATTTCTAATTTAAATGTAAATGATAATTTACCGTCTTTGCGGTATGTGATTGTAAGAAAATGAACTTGTGTTATTGAAAGAATAAGAAGAATGATCCCAAGTAGCAAAAAAGCTTAGCCCAATATTGGCAATCTTGCCAAGATAACCCCAATTATAAACCAATGATGGGCATCACGTTTTCCCCAATATACAGCTTGCCGAGATAAACCCAATAATGGACCAATAATAGGAGCCACGTTTTCTCCAATATTGGGCATGTCAAGATAAACCAAGGTTGTTCCTATCATGGTGGCCAAGGTCTCCCCAATGTTGGAAATGCTAAGATAATCCAATATTGGAACAATAGTGAATGCCAAGTTTTCCTCAGTCTGCTATAATAAGCCATTATTGAGCCTAGAAGTGAGCCTAGAGAAGTGTGGAAGATTGTATATATATATATACCAATCTTCGGCATGTTAAGATTTTACCAATCCAATATGGCTGCCTATTTTTCTAAGCTGTTTAGCTGCATTTTTATTTATCAATAATATTATTACTGATTGAGATTAATGTTCCTGAATTTTAATCACTTAGAAACTTCGATTACTGAAGTTTAATTGCGATAGTTTTCAATTTCATTTCATTTATCAAGAAGTTTTCAATAAGTCACCGTGTTGGTAAGGTTTGATTTTTTTTATATTTATAATAACTTATTTTGGTTATGATGAAAATTTTTAATCTATTTGAACTTACAATTATAGTCGAAATCAAAATATTTCATATTTTTATGTTAAGATATAATATATTTTATTTTTTATTTGAATTTGTTTTGTATGTTATTAAACATGAAACTACCCCAAAGCTAAAAATCCTTTATTATTATTATATACAAACATTGATAAATTAGCTGTACAAGTATTTATCTATATTTATTTATTCGCTCAAAAATTTCTAATTAATGTATTTATAGTCTAGTAATATAATATTCTCTTTTGAAGTTTGTGGGATCTAAATTATTTACAGAAACGAATAAAGGTGTCCCTAATTCAACCTCCTAACAAAATGGGATTGGTCAATTTTCAACAAATTTGTACATGTGATATAGTGTTACGCAATTATTTTCTTAAAATAATTGCGTAGATTTTTTTCTTTAAGTGAAATAGAAACAAGAGTTCCAATTAAATGAAGAACATGGCATAGTGAAGAATACGCGCATACTGATTTCAATGAATAAACTAAAGATCAATGAGCCGGTTTGATGCTTGATTGTTTCTTTTTAGTAAAAAATTGATTTTACAGTATTTTTAAGTGTTCAGTGTAATTTTCTTAAGTATAAGAAGACTTTTGCATTTAGATACTTTCATTTCGAGAAGAAGACAACTGTGGTCAATACCTGAACTGGCAGTCTCTTTCCCACATCATCCCATACCGACGATAAGGGATCTTTCAATATTCTACTTTAATTTGAATTGATCCTGCTAACACGATGGTTTTTAAATAGGTCTGATATAGACCCGACAATTTCCCGATCATGATAAAAACGCCTTTCCCTTCCGTTTACGCAACATTAGTCAAGTGTGAATCATCTTCAATTCCATATCAATGAATAACTGATTTACTCTCCTGAACTTATTGTATTGAATTTTTTAAATAAATCTCTCGCTATTTTGATTTTGTATAAAATTATTATAGCTAAATAAGCTTAAAAATAATTATCTATTATGTTACATACATCTTAAATGTTTTTTTCTTTATGTAGATATAGAAACCAAGCAATTATGTTAACGGTAACTGTCTCGATTATCATAAGATCAAGTTCCATTTTCCCAAGTTATAAGTTACTTGGGCTGTGTAATATTTTTTATTAGGTTTCAATAATTTATAAATTAGTTAATATTAAAAATGGGAACATTAGCATATACACAATATGTTGTTTATACAACATTTCTTGGAATAGCCACAATAATCGGTGAGTACTACAAACTGAAATAAAGGTGTATCCCTTAAAATGTAAACCGATTTTTTCATATTTTGATTATTAAACACAAGTTCATTGCTGTAATCTACTTAATTATTTATAAAATCAATGTTGAAAATTTTTTATTGCAATAAATTGTCCTTGTGTAAATTAACAATGTACATATTGAACAATGATCACATTCATTTTATTTTAAAATACAGTATAATATATTTTACATTTTTCAAAATTTGACAGATACTCATAACCTGGATTCTTAAAAATTATTTTTAGTGTTCTTAAAGGTAAAACTTAAGTAAAAATCATCTAGAACTTCTGAATTTTATAAAAAATTTTAAATAAACTTTAAATTTATTCATTATACTTGCAAGATTTATTGCAATGATGTATTCTTTTTATTTAGTATGTATGAGCCTCTCAATTTATGAGTCAACACAAAATGTCTAAAAATTATAGGAATAATTTTTTTAATATCTTTAGAAATTAATAAATTTATTTGTATGTCTTTATTTGTGTATTTAATTTAAATAAGAAAACTAATTTCATTGAGAAACAGTTTTTACTTAAAACTTTCTGGAAACCTTAAATCATGTTATGTGTTTGTTTTCATTATTTTAACGAAGTATGTGTTCAAAAAATGAAATGATGTACTTTTAATCTACGTTGTTAATAATGAAACTTTTATTATCTTAAAAATGCAAGCAGTTTATATTCATTAATTTCCATATCGCCTAAACTGAGTATTACGATCACTTTTAACCAGTTCTTGTGATAGAAACAATGTTAAAAATTAACACCAAATATACTTTTTTAAAGTTAATTCAAAGCATGCACTGTATATGAATTAAATAATCTATTTTATGTGTAATTTCAAAGTGAAGTACATCAACTTCAACAATAACATGAATTGAAAGACGTCTAACAAAATTGCTTTCTGCTGGCATTATGGATTTTTAATATTTATATAAAATAATTACTTCAGTAGCAACAATTTAAAATGAAAATATTAATTAAAATTATTTTACATCTTTGTTTTTAACATTTAATAATCACACATGATGAAATTAATTTTTGACAAGTTATCAAATCTACTACAAAAAAAGTCCATATTCAAAATCCCAAATTTGAGGTAAAAATTGACAATATCAATAGTTTGATGCTGTTCTTATTATTGCAATACAGTTAATTTAGACAACTTAAATTTCAAGGAAGTCTTAAATAAAATTTAAAATATAATTCTTTTATTTTTGTCAATAAATTTATCACCTAATATTTTACCTAAGAGTTTAGTATCTTTAATTGTATCATTCATTTATGTATATATATTAATAACAGGATGAATTATTTTTTAATGTCTGTGTATTTATTTTGCTTGCTCTTTGGGCATTAAATATTCTGTAATATTTTTGTTCACATATTTAAGGTTTAACTATTTAGTCAACACTCTTTCTAGTACTCCAATTTGGCTGTCAAACTCGTAATTAAATTGTTAAAATTTTGGCCTTAATGCCGACAATTCGTTGCTTATTAATTTTGAATGTTTCTAGTGATTCAGAATTTATTTTTAAAATCATTGCTCTTTGTCAAATAAGCTCTTGTATTCAAAAAGTGAGTGTAGATTTATTTACACAAACAAAAGCAAACATTTTGGAGCTTCATTTGCTACATTTAATTAAGAATGCATTTTCGAGATTTTCTTTGATCTGTATGTAAGTCAATTTTGTGACAAAAATTATAAGTTTTTATTTAACCAAAATTGATTGTGTATTAAAGTTATAATTTAAAAAAAACTGAATGTTTTCACAGATCTGAATAACTTTCAAAAATGGAAAAGAGATCAGACTTTCAGTCTTATGAAGAATTCAAATACTCAAGTTGTATAAAATACAAGTAATTATTTTCTATTGAGATTCTTCCATAAATTTCTGTATATTTCAGGTCTGTTCTATTTGTTGTCTGGAAAGGGAGAACGTATTGATTTTGGATGGTGAGTATTTTGCATATAAATATTAAGATATAGGCTTATATATTTCTAATTTTTACTATATTTATTTCTTTGTATTTTGTGTACATATGTCTTGAGACTATTTTTTTGTTTTATAATTAGAAAAGATGTATTTAAAATATTTCTTTCCTTAATTCTTAAAAATCACTCTCAGTTAAAGGAAACCTCAAAAACATGCTTAGCAATGCTGTATACTTTTAATTTTCAATTTATGCTCTTAATGAAAACATTGATGAGATTGATAAAGTATTCAAAAGTATTTTTATACTTTTAGAAAATTTCCTTCAGTTCATCAAGAATTTACAAGAATGCTATTTTGTATATAAATTTTCTGTAAGAATAAAGAAATAAAAAACATAAGAAAATTCCAAATTATGCTTAAAGACCAGTAAAATCGTTGTGTAAAAATTATATAAAAAATTGCCTATTTAATATTTAATTGAAATTCATTAATAAAAAATCATGTATATATTTATTTTGAAGCTTTTCTTATATTTCTGTATAAAGTTTTGTAATAAAGTTTTTTTATCCTAAAATTAACTTTAAATATCACTAAACATTATTAAGTTTATTTTGCTATTTTAATTTTTTCATTCAATAGGCTGTTATCTGGAATGTCTCCATTTATGTGGGCTGCTCTAGGAATTGGCCTTGCTATTTCATTATCAGTGGTTGGAGCTGCTTTGTAAGCATTATCTCATTTATTATAGTATACTATAATTAGTTAATTCTATAATTATAATACTATAATAAAGTTGTAGAGTATAATTTTCTTCTGAAAATATAGAACATAATTGATTTAATAAAAATAAATCATATCTTTATTTTCAGAAGAAAAATACAAGGTGTGAATTTCATTTTTATAAATAAATTTTAAAAAAAATCATTTTCTATATTATATGATTACTTCTGCTTTTACCAACCATCAGATGTGTGTGCATAGAAACTTTTGTGAATAAAAGCCATATTTATTTTTAGGCATTTTATCGTAAGCTGCATTAGTTTTTATTTTTAAATATTATGATATTTTTAATTATTCTTGGTTCTATAGAAAAAAAATTTTTTTAGTTAAATTGTTTTAAATTAATGAAGTATACATTAAAAAATCTTATAAAACAAATTTCGTGACAATCATTTCCTACTTCAAAAGATGGACTAAAACATTTAAGCGTTCTTGCTTTTTCACATATGTATCTAAATTTAAATTATTATTTAAAAAATTAGTACTGATCATTTTTAGAAACTTACATTTTTTTTTTCTAAGATAGTTTCTGAATCATCCTTTTAATTGGTGTGCTTGTCTAGTGAACAAAATTGTTAATTTACTTTACGAGAAAACTTTCTTCATGTGATGGCTTTCAATTTGTGAAGAATTTAATTGCAAATTTAGAACAGAAATTTTGCTTGATTTGTGCTGATATTTTTACATTTTATAAGATACAATTAATGTTAAATTTTGAGTCTAAAGTGAGACATTGTCAAAAATTCTGATTTTTTGTTCAAATTAAATTTTTGTAATATTAAAATAAAATATAAGCTGGGCATTTTTTAGCTTAGGTTCCATATTTGAATTTCTATTTTGTACATTGAATATTGCTAACTTCATTTCTTAGGCAAATAGAAGTACATATTTTTCTCATATGTTATGTTGTTATAAAATGCTTTAGTTATATGTTTATTATTTTTTGTATTTGCACAATTTAAAATGTGTAATAAATCTTGTATAATAATTTATAATATTTAAATAAAAAGATATGTGCAACAGTAATTTTTTAAAGATATTTTTTCCTTAATTAACTTGGAATAATTCATGAAAATGTTGTTATGTTATTTATTTAATACTATTTCTGTATTTATCTTTGCCCGATTGAACTAAATAAATTATTTTTTATAAAGACCAGTGATTTTTATTAATTAATTGAAAGCAAATTATTAAAATTGATATTGATTACTTTAATAATATCACATAAGTGAGTTTAATATTTTACATTGATATATATATATATATATATATATTCAACATTTTTAATATAAACTCACCAAGTCTTGTTGTAGAAACTAGAAAAAATAACCAAAATCGCAATATTAGAAAATTCACTTATTCAAAATTATATATTGATACTCTGTTATAAAAAAATATGTTAATATGCAAAATTGCATAGTAAGAGAATTTCTCATTCAGTAGCACTAAATAAAATTTTGTATTTTCTTTAGAGGAAAAATTTAAAAAATACAAAAAATTACATTTTTCACAAAAAAATTACATTTAAAAAATACAAAAAATTACATTTGCTTTTTTTTTTTTTTTAAGTAAAGTATTGCTGGTGCTTTTTATTTGCCTAAAATTAAAAATTAATTTTAGTAGCTTTTTATGTATTATTCATTTTAAGAACAATAAACTCTCTATTTTCTACTATCAACATTAATTGTTTTCCTCTTGTGAAGATAAATTATAGTACTAAAAGAAAATTTAATAATGCTCTGTATTGAATCTTCATAATGCTCTATATTGAATCATTTAAAAAAAATCAGTCACAAATAAAAGTTAGATATTTGAATATAAAATATAAAAGTAATTCATCATAAACACTTTTTTGTTGAAAATTTAGCTGTAAAATTTAAATACAGAATACTGGTACATTAGTTTGTTAGTTCAAATTTCACGTTTGGTATAGTTGTTTGTAATTGTTCATAATCTTCTTTATTAAACTGTAAATTCTGGTCTAACTAGCCCTAGGAGCAAAAAAAAAAAAAAAAAAAAAAAAAAAGATTTGAGCAATAAATTAAATTGATTAAAAAAATATAACTTTCACTAGAGATTTTTATGTTAATTTATTTGAATTTTCAATCACTGTGAAAAATACAGCATTTAGCATGAAAATTCATTGAAACATTCTCATTTTTCAAAGAATATGCTTAAATATTTCTTTGATAAGTTTTTGAAATATAACTTAAGTTGTAAAATTTTTCAAAACTTAACATTTGTTAGCTTAGATATTTAAAATAAAAGATAGCTTAAATATATGAATATCTTCATACATTTAAGCATTTTTTCTATCTTCATCTGTCTTTGATGGAAGATATATTGAGATAGTTTCTTCTATCTTTCAACTTTTGTTGATAAAGAAAATGTGGCTTTAAATTGCTTTTTGTAAAGTGCAGTTACTTCTTGTATATAACTAAAAGTATTAAAGTTTAATGTTTAAAAAAAATTTAATTACTAACTATACTTAAAAAATTTAATTACTAACTATACTAACCACATTTTCTTTATTAATACTACTATTAATAAAGAAAATGTGGCTTTAAATTGCTTTTTGTAAAGTGCAGTTACTTCTTGTATATAACTAAAAGTATTAAAGTTTAATGTTTAAAAAAAATTTAATTACTTTTAACAGTATAAAATAAATTAAAGATGCAAAATAACCTCTAGTAATATATGATAAACTTTATAAGGTCTTTATGAAACTTTTATGGATATTAAAAAATATTAAAAATTATTATATTAAAAAATTTATTTGCTACAATGTGCACTGAACATAACCTTAATACTATTTTGCTGCAATTCTTTTAAAAATTACATCTGGGATCAATTACTGACTTTGAAATTTTACAAATAAACTATATATA
Source organism: Latrodectus elegans (assembly GCA_030067965.1). NCBI lineage: Eukaryota > Metazoa > Arthropoda > Arachnida > Araneae > Theridiidae > Latrodectus > Latrodectus elegans. Next base: position 122,678,641 of record CM057814.1, read on the forward strand.
AAATTGTTAATGTCTTGTATTATTATTTTTTATTGCACTATATAATTCAAATGTGTGCTGAATTTAAATGTAATTTCTTAATTTTGAACTATTTCAACTATTATATGTACTTTATTTTGCTCATTTTTATCACATGTAAATATTTTATTATGACACTAATATTTGTTCTTTTAGAGGTATCTATACTACAGGAGTAAGCATTGTAGGAGGTGGAGTAAAGGCTCCTAGGATAAGGACAAAGAATCTTGTCAGTATAATTTTTTGTGAAGCAGTTGCAATTTATGGCATCATTATGGCTATTGTACTGGTCAATAATTTAAATGTAAGCAAAACTGTTGTTTTTTATTTGAAAACTCTTTTAACACTGTATATATATATAATATTTGTTATCTATAATCTGTAATGTATCCAGATTCTGCTATAAAGTAATTCCTTTATGGAAAAAACTGAAAATTCTCACTTATGTTAATTACAGGCATATAGCAATGAAATAATTGATAAAGATCAAAAACTCAAAGAATTGAACTATATGTCTGGTAAGTATAAATAAGTTCACATTATTTATAATGTTACTTATATTTTATTATACTTGTACAAAAGTGTGATGGATGATTTTTCTCTCTTTTTTTATTATTATCATACAAGTTATTTATTTTTTGAAGAATTTTTTTCTTATATGTGATATTTATTAGATTATCCACATTTATAGCAAAACTTTTATCAACATTAAGTATAAAAGTTCAACTGCTCAAGTGCAACAGCATTTAAAGAGCAATGTTTTAAAATTTTACAAATTATCTCTTAACATAGTTTCTGATATTAATCATTCTACTTCCCAATCATAATAAATATATTATTGATAGTTAAGTTTTGTGTGTTCAAACATTTCTTATCAGTACTTTTTGGCATTAAACTATTCATTATTTAGGCTAGAGTACATTGGTTGAAAAAAATGAAACACTTGGAGACATGTTGTGATTTCATTAAAAGCAGTATGAGCTTCATGATCATTTTATTCATAATTGTTCCAAATAATGAAGTTCCATTGGGCTGGATACTTAGAAACTTTAAGCTCTATATTACTTTGGGGGGAATTTTAATTAAAGAAAATTTTATCATAGTAACTTAATTGGTTTGAGTAATTTTTATAAAATAAAATTTTGTCTCTTAAATGATATAAAAGAATGTAGTAGCTGAAAGTAATTGTTTATTAAAGGTCGATTTTTTTTTTCTCATCTTAAACTTGAAATAATTGGTCCCTATTATCTAAGTTATAATTTGCTGGAAAGCTTATACATATGGTGGTATATTCAGTTGTGTCTGAAAACTGTCCCTTGTAAATTGAGTCTAGTCTTAATCATGGACTTATTCCTTATTGTTGCATGATTGTAGTACATTATATATAGCATTTTATCTATGACTGGAATTTCTTAAACAAAATAATAGTTGATAGTCTATTTGTTTATTAATTTTTTGTGGCCCTCTTTAAAATATTTGTCGTGCAGTATGTCCATTTTTGACCTTGTGCCATAAAACCCTACCAACATTAAAATACTTGAGCTTTGTTACGTAATATTTGGTTTAATAGGATGCTTATTCATATAATTGGGTACAAAAATGTGCCTCAAGTCCATACCCTGTATCTTGAGTCTAGTATTAAATGTGGATTTTGTATGATATGGCATGATTCTAGTTTAATATTATATCTGGTGGATTTTTTGATACCACTAGTTCTAGAATTTTTTTTATTTTTTGTTATAACTATATTTTTTTTAGTATTTATTGTTAAAAATATATTCTCTTTACTTTAAATAAATTTCTAGGAGAATCTTGTCATTTCACATTTATTTATTTTCAATACTATATAAATTTTCTTTGTTGTTTTATGCTGTAACATAATTGTATGCTAGCATTTTAAATTCCTTGTTGTGATTGTCTATAAAAACTATTTAAATAATGCATAAGGCAAAAAATAATTTGCGTAATCATTTGAATGAAAATACCATTTTTAATTAAATTGAATTATATTTCCATCTAGTACAACAGTGAACTAGCATTGCTAATGATCATATATTATTTATTTGTATCAGTTTGCTATATACAAACTGAGTCTTAAATATTTGTTTTTGTTTTTACTAAAAAATGGGTTTTTGTTTTTACTAGAAAATGTTTTATTACTGTTAAAGTCTAGTAATAAGTAAAACAAAGAATTTCTTCAAACATTTTTTGCTTATAATTTTTCTTTCTATTTAATCCCTCATTTTCTAAGAGACTGGTGTTGCTTTCTACAAATAATTAAAATTCTTACGTATAAAATTGGTTGTAGATATACTAACATTAGGTTCTATATTCCTTTTTGTTTTTGAAATTTTTAAGAGTAGTTTCTTAATTTCATACTTTGGATATAGAAATTTTTTATATTTGTGATTATTTTATTTTTGTATGCATGTTTTTATTTATAATTACAGTTTGTAACCTAATTTCTATTTAGATATAGCTTTTATTATTGTATTTATTTATTTATTTTAACTTTCTCATAGGCCTGATGTTTCATCCCTTAATTTTTCTTTTCTTTGCTCTTTTGCCAACTTAAAATTTAACAATTTTTAAAAGTTCAGATTTGATTTTTCAATGTTTCTTATTTTGTTGTATTAAAGAGAATAGAAAGGAATAAGACTTTTTCAGTTGGGAAAAAAATTTTTATGTGAAGTTTTAAATTTCATAAAAGAACTTTAACATTTTCATGTGATTTACACCCATTTATCCAATTAATTGTTTACCAAGTTCCTTTAAAAAATAAATCTTACAATTTCTTTCCATTGCAATTTAAAGACAAAGCAATGTAAAATTGAACAATTTGATTATAAAATGAAGTTGAATTTTATAAAAAAAATCATTGTGATAGCTTAGTCATATTATATTTTGATTAGGCAAATTAAATATAATTTCAGAACTCTTTTTTTAACCCACATAAAATCATTCTATTGTATGAAATTCAGTCTGCTTGTATTAAATGAAATTTTGATATTTTTAATAATCAGATAAATATTTTTAAAGTGCAAAATTTAATTTAAAGCATTTGTGAACACATTTGTCTATTAATTCAAAACTTTTTATTTTTTAAAACTAGTTTATAATTAAATTGTTAATAGAAAGAAAAGGTGTTAAATGATTTTAAATGTCATTTCACATGCATTTTCCATTGATCTTGGGAGTCTCAATAAGGTATTTTATTCACTTTACAGCTCTAGTTTGAAAAAGTTTTAAATCTAATTGTTTTATTTTCATAAATCTACAAATCAGCACTGTGCTTTTAATAAAAGTATATATTAAGTTTTTGCTTATTCCACATGATAAACACCTGATTCTGAGATTGAAAATCATGATTTATAGAAATTTCTTAAGAGAATTTTGCATAATTGCACAACAATTGTGTATCTTTTCCTTTGTAAATTCTTTATGAATAATAGTGTCACAGATTGACACTATTATTCTTATGGAATAAGATTAATCACAGATTAATATTTTTAGCATTTTTTTTAAACATTACAAATTTTATGTTTTAGAGATTTTGTTAATAATCTTTGGAGTAATTTATTTAGTTTTAAAATTCAGAACTTTTTTTAAGCTTGGATTCATTTTATTTATATTTAATCATTAAATACCTTATAATTTCAGGTTATGTCATGTTTGGAGCTGGAATCACAGTTGGACTGTGCAATTTCTTTTGTGGTTTGGCTGTAGGCATTGTTGGTTCAGGAGCTGCATTAGCTGATGCTGCAAATCCTGTGCTATTTGTAAAGATATTGATAGTTGAGATCTTTGCTAGTGCAATTGGATTGTTTGGTCTTATTGTAGCTATTATTATGGTAAGTTTCTATTCGTGTGTTATATTGTTTGATATAAAACTATATTAAAATGTTTACTTTTTAAAGTAAAATTTTATTTAGAATGAAAAGAAATGTCTCTAAATATAATGCATTTCTTTTAATTCTAAATATTTTATGTTTTATGTTTTTACTATTAAGAATCAAATTAAATTTCAAATCTTTTTATTAAAAAAGATTCTTTATTAAAGTATATAATTTTGAATATTTTAAGGATTTAAATCTGAGCCAGTTCAACTTAATTACTTTTCCCCATTAAAATAGCTTAAATTTGCTGTAGCTATTTAATTTTGATTAAAACATTCACTTGCAATAGCACTAAAAAATTAAAATATCTCCATTTTAAAATTGTATATTTTCCTCTTAAAAATATTAAGTCGAGACCTACTACTGCTTAGTAATTTTATATTTTGAATTATTAAAAAAAATTATAAATAATTTTGCTCTATTTAATAATGCAAAGTAAAAAAAAATCTATCTTGTTAAATCAGTTTAAATAAATAAAAAATTTTCATAACTTTTCTTTATTTAAAAAGAAGAAACATTTAGTTTATTAGTTTTGAAAGTTATCTATTTGAATTTATTTAATAATTATGTGTTTGATTTGCACATGAGTTATTTAATAGAGTTTTCATATTTTATCTTCATTCATTTTTCTATCTTTTTTTCTGTGATATATCATTTTTATGATAAATAAGTATATATGAACATTTTGTATATAATATATTACAATTTATTATTCAACCAACTAAAATTGTAAAAAGCTCCATTTACTGTTGAAGTCTCAGTAGAAATTGCAGCAAGTAAAATATTTTTAACTGCTAATTTGAAGCAATTGATTATTCAAAATGTGTTAAATCTAGGTAATTTCTATTTGCCAGGATAATAATGATTCTTGTAGTAATTGTCATATTGTTGTAAACCTCTACACTTGCCTTGGATTTTTTAATATCACTGCTAGGAATTCTGCAAGAGATGACTTCGTTTACTTCAAGATGATATTGGGTTGCCTGTCAGAGAGAGCGGTGGTTGAAAAACAAAGATCAAGCATTGGATGAAAAAAGAAGTTTTGCTGTACAGCTTTGTTTATTGAATTCTTTCAAAATAATTTCCATCACATTCAATACATTTCTCTATGCACTCGTCGCATGCCTTTAGAAGATTCACATCAATATAAAATGAGCCTGATTTTCACATGTGAAAATAGTGAAGAGTCACAATGAATAGTGTCTGGACTGTAAATAGGATGTTTAAGAAGATTTACTGAAGTAAATCTTCTTAAACATCCTATTTCAAGTCAAATATTCAGTTATGCAGTGATCTGGAGCACAGTCACAATGGAAAAAATGCATATCCATTCTTAATTTTGTGTGCAAGTTTTTCATAGACTGTATGTCTTTAGACAGGTACTGTTCAGTGAGCTATTTATCTGTGACTATCTTTTTATTTGTCCAAAACAACATACTCTATAATTCCACTCGATTTGAAATATACAGCTAATATTTTTTCTTAATAAATTGAAATTTTCAACTATCCATATCATCAAACACTTTGTTTTGAGCTTTGGTTGGCACATTGTAATAGTACAGCTACATTTCATTACCTGTCACAATACTGTTTTCATACTAAGAATGTTCTTGAAACGTTTTCAGCATCTTTTGACATCAAGTCACACGACCAGTTATCTGCTCTGACATCAGATTATGTGTCAGACATTTTTTTTTTTTTTTTTTTTTTTTTTAAATTTAAATGGTCACTTGTAATAGAATGAATTGCTGAATATATAAAGTCGATTTGTTGATATGTCACTTGATAGTTTTCGTCGAACATTTTCTTAATAGATAAACTATTTTCTTCTGTTAATGATGTTTGCAACCTTCCTTCTCCCAGCACCCTCCAAAGTTATGTTCTCCCTTTTGAATTTTCTTTACCACTTTGAATATAGCCATTTAATATGTGCAATCTTTATTCATTTGTGGTGGTCGTGCCATACACCACTGCAATTCCTGACCTGCCGTGCCAATCTGGCGGCATGCAAAAACTAACTTTATGCACTTATGTAAATTACTCAACCTTGCTTGGAAACTGTAACTATATTGTAACTAACTGATTATATAATGTTGTAACATGTACTGATATTCCTGTAGCACGCACTTCACCTCCTACTGCTAATTAAAGTTTGTTCAATTTTATGAAGTAATATTCTATTCACCATTTTCGTTGGTGATTTACTATCCGACTTGCGACATCTAAATCACTGCCCTGGTGACCCGGACATTGAAAGTGTTATTTCTTCTATATATTGACCTACATTTAAACTGTGCATAAAGTTATATTTAGAACTTCACTTATCCCACTAAACAGTTACAATGTTATAATCTGCATCTTAAACTATCGCTGCTAATAAACATCTGGGTTCCCTATGAGGATTCTACTGCACACATAATGTGTAAGTTTTTGTCTAATGTAGTGATATAGTAATGCAGATCTGGTAGCTACTATAATGTGATAAGTCTATCTAGTAGCAACTGTGTCTTCTATTTAAAAATAGCAAATTTATTAAATGTATATTTAATATACTCTTTTTCTTTTAAAAAGTATAGCAACTTAGTATTGTTTTATTTTTCTAAATATTACTAAGTGTTAGAAAATTAATACATCTTGTTTGTATGTGTAAATTCTAAGCATTATTGAAACTGAATAATATTTTTATTATGTATGTACCAACAAAAGATATAAAACATTACTCTTTTTTTTTTTTTTTTTTTTAAACTACTTAAAACTTATCAGCATATTTTTTGTATAGAATACTGAGTGTCTTTTAAAAATTTTTATACATACTAAGAACTATAAATAAGGAATACTATACTAAGAAAATTCATAAATTCTTTATTATTTTTAAATTTCCTTATTTATAAAAATAAAAATTATTTATTTTAATAAATGAGTTATACTCTTATATTGAACTACATATTTAATGCCTGCAGTTTATGATTTGTCTTAAGTAGAATTTTTTATTTAAAAAATAAACATTGTACATGCTATATATAGCAAAAAATATTTTAATTCTACAATCTTTTTTTTTTTAAAAAAAAATTGAAATTTGTAATACATCCAAAGCTGATTAAAACAATTTGTGAATGCAAAAAATTTTTTAAACAGAATAAAAATATATTATTTTTTTAAAAAAAGTTTTGATAATAAACTTATAATTAAAACAGGCATATGAAATATAAGAATTGCCAAATAAGCATGATAAAAGTGAGACCATTTCTAAATATTTTGTAGGTATATTTAGTGAAAAAATATTCTATTTTACTGTGACTTTGTAGTGACATGACATTTGTAGCATGGTTCTCTAGAGTTGGGACTCTAGTGACATTCTCTAAAGTCCCAAATGCAAATAATGAAAACATTTAAATTTCCCCATTTTTGTTTGCAGTGTGATACATATAGTCGATTCAATGGCATTTATTTTGTGATAAAAACTTTTCTTTAGTAAGTATTCATTTTAACCAGATGCTTCATGCTATTGTGAGAGTCAAAAGTATAATAAATAAAAGAATTTGGCGCCATCTTATCATCATGGCCTTGGAACAATTCATTCTTGTAAGACTTAATTTATCATCATTTCTTGTTTCTGTTAGCTTATATATGTTCAACAATTTTACAATGGATATAAAAATAAGTAAGTTCTTTAAAATCTTAACATTTTGTGAATAATTGAATTCATTGCATTTAAGTAATTAACATGAATCAAGCAAAAATTTTTAAGGTAATGGGCATTGAATTTGCAGATGTTATTTATTATACAGAAGTAAGAGGAAAATGTTCAAAAGATTTTAAGATTCAAGAACCGAAATAAAAATGTTTATGGAAACAAAAGGAAACCTATGACAGAATTTGAAGACAAATACTGAGTTTTAGATTTAGCTTTTTTAATTAGACTTAATAGAATGTTTGAATAATTTAAATTTAAGACTTCGAGGAAAAAATCAATTTATTAATAATATGTTCCAAACAATAACATGATTTGAAAGAAATTTTAAAATTTTGGCACAATCAAATAAAAGTAAAAGATTTGACTCATTTTAGTACTTTGGCTGCTCATAAACCTGAGAATTGTTCAAAATATTTAAATATGCTGCATTAATTTTTAATTTGAGTTTCAAAATATATTTCAAGATTTTCGAAAAAATGAAGAGCATTTTAATACATTTTCTGCTTTATTCTCTCTAGAAATAAATAAATAATCCTCACATTTTCAAATAGAATGTATTAAACTGCAAGGTGACTTTCAAATGAAAGAAAATTTTGGAAATGTTTCTATACTGGAGTTTTATAAAGATTACCTTCCCCATGATAAGTATTTTAATCTTCACAATCATGCACTATTAATGTCTTCAGCTTTTGGCAGTACCTATATTTGTGAACAATTATTTTCAAGAATGACATACAAAAAAAAAAAATAAGACAGAGATCACTGACAGACATCTCAAAAATAATATACAGGGAGGGTGACAACTTTATCCTGTTGACAAAAAAATTATTACATTAAACTTAAAATATGGAGTTTATTTTCAAAAAGCTAACTTTATTTAAGTCATTTGTTACTTAGATACAACATATTTAAGTATTTTCAAAATGGCCCCCTTGGGCATCAATACAGAGCTTTAAACAATGCGTTAATATAGCCTATTCCTTCTTGAGAGTAGCCTTTAGGCATTCCAAACTTCGATGTGGCTTAGAGCATACTCTTGATTGCAGAATAAACTAAACACTATATTCTATTGGGTTTAAGTCAGATGAATAGGGAAGCCACATACCCACAGATTTGAAATCTGCAAAATTTGCTTGGCACCAGTCTTGCGTTGCTTTTGCTCTATGAGAAGGGATAGAATCTTGTTAAAGTGTCCAGATGGTGCTTTTAAAATGTTTTTGTGCCCAAAGAAGTATAACTGACTGTAAAATCTCATTGCAGTACATGGTCTTGTTCATTTTGAAGTCTTGATTTATGAAAACCAGAGGAGTTTTTTCATATTCACAAATGCCTCCCAATACCATAAGTGGTTGTGGTTTTTGCCGTTCTACTCTTGTGGAATTTCCAAGATGATCAGATGACCAGTAAAGGTCATTTTATTGACGATAGGATTGTTCAATTGTGAAGTTTTTCGTCTGTGAAGATGAAATGCTTCCATTCGCCTTTTACGAACTTTCGAAGGAGAGCTCGATATCTTTCCAACCATATATGTTTATTTTGCTCTGTTATTTTCTGTACTTTTCAAAGTTTAAATGGTTTAAATCCAGGTTCTTCTTTTGGAATTTGCCTGATTCTCTATTAACTCCTTTTTATTAGCTGTATTTCTCATTAAAATTTTGGTTAGTTTGTTTCTTGATAATTTTACGAATTTTATTTGTATTCACAGTTCTTTTTTTGTTTTTCGGGGTCTGTCACTGTCATGGTCAAGCTCCAAGAATCGTTTTATAGTACAATACTGTTTGTGAATATTCAACTTTCTGGCAATCTGAATTTTCCTTAATCCAGCCAAATAAAGCAATTATTTGTTATCGTTGGTTTGGTATATTATTTCAAACAAGGAAATGAAATTATTATAAAAAGTGGTGGACAATCAAAAGGAGTACAATTCTGTCAACAATATAAAGTAGTCACCCTGTATAAGCTTTGTATGAAATGTGATATAGAAAATTTTCTAATTGCTACTTTTGCTCATTTTTAGTTTACTTCAATTTAGGCTTCATTAATTGAGCATATCTTTGTATAAATTGTGCTAAATGCCTTTAATTTTAAATTTTGTATTACTTCATATAATATTTCACATTTTCAGAATTAGTTGAGTAATTCTATATTTTGGTTAGCATAGTGAATTTATAACTATATTTTAACTTCTGTTAATAATTGAGTGAATTAAAGTGCTTTTTATTCCGTTATTGTACTGTTAATTAAAATAAGAAAACTTCTGTTAAAATTATAGTTTTGCATACTAACCTTTTTTATGGAAATTTTTCTTTCAGAATTCCAAAGTAAAGATGGGAGATAAATTTTCTTAAATGTTTGCTATCATTATTTAAGATCATTTAATCAAGCATGTCATATTTACCCCAGTTGGTGTCAGTGGATGTTTACAATTAGTGATTTTGCTATTCAGCTGTATGATTCAGATTCATCTATGAGAATCAGCGAACATTCCTATTCATTTCTCACATGTATAGAATACATTTTTTTTATATTTTATGTAAATTATTTATGAAGATTTGAAAATTATATAATTGTTACAAATTTGGAAAAAAATTTTACTCAAATTATTGAGGAAAAGATAAAACTAGTCACATGATGTAAAGTGTCATGTATACAGTTATTCATTATAGTGTTGTGTGTGCATTAAATTGTACTTATATGTATTTTTTTCCTCTTATGAACTATTTAAAAGTAGACAGTATTGTTATAAATACTAGACAACATATCTAATTCTATGCATATGTTTAATCATGTAGCAGACACTTTTGTAACAAATTTCCTGTTATTAAATATTGATGTTAGGTAATGTAAAACCACATTGTAATTTCTAAATAATGAATTTTGTTATAATGTATTATATTTCATGAAAGTATTCCTACCAGGAAATATCAACCATATTTTTGATTAATAATCAATAATCAACCATATTTTTAAAAATAACAAACTAAGTTTCAAGAAAACGATACAAATTAAAAGTATGATTCTCACTATTTAAACTATACCTATTTTAAAATATAAGATTACTTAAATCTAATGAATTGATTGAATCTTGAAACATGCCAATATTAAAATGTCTATTTTTTCAGCATAGTAAAAAGTTGTTTGATTATTAATTATTTTAATGTCATTGATAAAAACTCATTGTTATAAGTTTTACTGAATTTCATATAAAATTCTTATTTGAAATCCTCAATATAGTTTTATAAATAAGTTAAAATATTTAACTGCGTAAAATTTATTAATAAAAACTAAACTTTGTCATGTGTTTTTAAAATACTTTTTCTTAAAGAAAAAATTATAAGGAATGAAAGTTGCATGATCGCATGGGTATTTCAATTGATATAATCATTAAATTGATGATGTGAAAAATTAAATTTTAAGACAGTGAAAGTTTATTTGACTTAATCACTCTGTAAATCATTTGATAGTTCAGTGTCAGAGTATTTAAAATATTCTTTCCAAAAATATAAATCATTAACTGAAATATTTCTCTTTGTGTATACTGACTTCTAAAGTAGAATGTATTTAATTGTAGATAAAAGTGTATGTTAAATCATTAATAACCTACCTTTCAATGCTAATTAACTTTACAGTCAAAATTAAAAAAAAAAATTAAGAGGGCATGAAATCAATATTAAGAATGAAAGTACACTTCCTTCCCCACTTTGGATACATATTTTTAATCATGTGCCTTTTTAAAATATTTCTAAAACAAATCTGAAACACAAAGCATTGTTCCTGAAAAGTTCTAGTTTTGACCTTCAACACCCACTTTTTTTACACACTGATATCTTGGTTTAGATTTTTAATTACTGCATGCTTACTTGCACTAAATAAGAAGTTGTAAAGCATTCACAATTACCAGCTCAATAGTTCTTTCCTATATTAACATAAGCGCAATCTATAGTATTTTAAATTTAAACTTTTATATTTATATTATTCCTGGAAAATGGATTTCATGCATTACATTCAATATTAATGTGAAGCTTCAATATACTTTGGACTTTTTATATTTAGTTTTTAAATATTATGAAAGTTTACAATCTGAATATACTAATAAATATGCTTCCATGATTAGTATCAGCATTTTAACATAAAATATGCTGTAGGAACGAAAAATTCAGTACCATTAATAAAGACAAATGATTTACTCTTTCAAGTTAGAATACATTACATTTAGGGTGGGAATTTTTTAAAGAATGATTTTAATATTTTACTCTATTTACAACTGATTTGATGATTTTTTGTTTTATCTACTTAGCTTTTGAGTTTAAAATGTTTGAAGAAATGTTAAGTCAAATAATAATCTTTATCTTCAGTCAAACTTTGTTTTTATCAAAAAGAAATAAATTACTTATTGCCTTGATTTCAAATAACTTTGATAAAACATGAAATGAATTTGTAAAAATCCTTTTCAAATAGTATACATCTCAGATAAATATAGCTTGACAGTGCAAGTTATCAAGTTTTTTTTTTATTTTTTATTTTATTTATGTATATACTATGTTACTGTCCTGACTTCTGGTAAATACAACTGCACTAGTTTTCTCACTAAAATAAATATTTCATAGTATGAATACATTGAATACAGCTTATCTGAATGATATTTAATGCTCAATAACTTCAGATTAATATGCATACTGCAGGTATTGTTAAATTACAAATCACACAACTCTTAATGAACAAGTGAAATTGCCCCCAAAACTAGTATGTAGCATTCAGAACTTTCTTATACTTGAAAGGTGTAAAGTTTAAGTAAATTTCTATGTTATCATTTTTTTAGTTACAAGTCTTATGTATCAAAACTTAAAATACATTGTTGTATCAATTTTCTTATCTTTTTCCGTTTATTAATGCACACTTTTTTTTTTTTTGAAATTGTGATAAGACAAATATTTATGATTTTTATTTGATACATATATGATGGAAAAGATGAGGAACATTAAAGTAATAGAATGTAATTAATGAAAAACTTTATTTCTCAACATCTAGTTTAAAGAAAAAGTACAAAAGTCTCAAACATATAATGAATAACAACAAATTACACAAGATTTGATGTTAAGTTAGAACATTACAGATGTCACGATGAGAATGTTACAAATATATATATATATATGTACATGATTGACATAAATTTAAATAATAAAAACTCAATTTTATTTAACAAGTGGTCGAGTTTTTCCATCTTCATCACAAGCTTGCTGGCGATATTTCTTTACTTCAGCTAAATATCGAGTCCAAGCATCAGATGTTGGTGATGGTTCCTAGAAACAAATAATTAAAAAATAATAAGAAAGGGAACTTTTTAAGTTTAAACACTTCAAGATCAGTATTTTTTCACATCATTCAACATAAGACTAATAAATCATGGTACTTAATATTGTTGATTACTTTGAAAATACTTTGCACTTCATGAGAATTTTGGAAGTTCTTCTAGGATATCAGATTTTTTAAATCTGTAGACTACTATTTTCTTTGATTATTTTAAATAAAAGATTAACTTTCCTAGATCAGTGAATTTAGTTTTGAATTTCCTGGAAAATTTCACCAATAATAAATTTTTCTATTGTAGTTCACAATATAATTTTTATTTTCAGCTTGCAAAATTTATAAAAACTTAATTTTTCTGAAAATGAATTAAAGAAGTTAAGTTTTTAATTTGATGCTCATTTTGCTTTGTTGAATAAAAAATTATTTAAGTTTAGTTCTTAAATGTTTCTACATTTTTCAAAAATATTTTAAGCTCTAATTATCTAAAATAATTAACCCACTGCTACACAAAAATGGCCATTTGATATGTAATAAGATAAATTTTAAATAAAAAGGTTTAAAAATGAATTTTGAGCAAATAAATAGGTGACTTATATTCTTGCATTTTAGTAACAGCAATTCAAATATCCATTAGCAAATAATTTGAAATAAAATTTATGTTTTTAGAAAAGTACATAAGTACTCAAAAATTGTGACAAGAAAATTACTGCCTATAAACAACACACTTTGTTTATTATTAACTACTGCATTTAACATTATAATAATTTTTTAACTTCTAATCAATAATTTACATTTGACTCATTTTAAATGCACATACCTCTTTAAATACATTTTTATCAAGCAGTCAAATAACAAATTAAAATTTAATGAAAATCAAACTCTAGATATTATAGAGATGCACAAAATGTTGGCTGATTTATACAATTTAGATAAAAAAATACACACAGATAAAAACTGCTGATCTTTAAAGATTATATAAATATTCTGCAAAGAAAATAAATTCGTGCTTTGAAAAACTATTTCTGTGAATTTTATTTAAACAAGATAATTGAGATTTGGGTTGAAATGGAATAATGAAATTGAAGTAAGAAATTCAAATTCTTTACAATTTTTATTCACAATTATAAATGATTTAAATCTCTGCAAAATAAGTTATTATAATATCTACATCATTTCTTGACTAAAGTGAAATGTATTTTAATAAACTTACACAAAATTGATGAATAAAAATCATAAGTTATGATTTTATATAGCTAAATTTTAAGTATATAAATATTTAATAAATTATATAAAGAATCTAAAAAACAATCTAATTATTCCAGATAAAACAAAAAAAGGTTTTCATGTTACTTTAAAACTAATGTGACCACTTTTAAATTTGAAACTTAATAGGAAAATTTAAGAATGTAATTAATAGGTTCACTATTTTATTGATGAATAAATAAGGTTTATACTCACATAATATAAAAGAACTAAATTAAGGTTGGTAAAATAAACTAAGAAAAAGTTTAGCTTTGTTGTTTAACAGAAATATTTGCACAATAACATATTATACTCAGAATTTTGATCAAATGGCAAATTAAAAAAAAAAAAATCTGAAAAAATTGCAATATTAAGCTATTACAGGGAAGAAAATAACCATAATTAAAAATGCAATTCATCTCTATTTGTAGTTTTTTTTTTTTTTTTTTAATGCAAGTTATTTTGAATTTTATAATAACTGATTAAGTAACATTATTGAAAGTCAAATATTCTAAATCACTTAACCATTATTAAGAAGCTAAATTTTGATTTAATGAATCTCATCATTCATTAGCAATAATAAAATAAAAAAGCAATGCAGTCTTGGAAACTACACATTCTTATATACAGAGAATTTTGGAAAAATTCAATAAATAAAATTAATTTCTACAGCTCAAATGCCATGTTAATAATTCTAAAGTACATTTATTAAACAAGACAAAAACTATATTCTTGAGCTTTCGTTAAGAAACAAATTAAATAGTCTACCTCAACAGAATCTTCAGTCTTCTGCTTCTTAACCATACCAGTCTTAAGCACCTTACATCCACGCCTTTTCACCTGAGGAGAAATAAAGCACTTCCACCATTAGCATAGTTCTTGCACTCTTAGAAAGCGTTTCTTCTTCGATCAGCCTTACATATTATTACAGCCTGAAAGGGCAACAGTTGGCAGCATACGAAACGGCTAACTTTATCACACACATTTATGCATTCAGTTACTTAAGAATATATGCTACAAAGTATACAGAGTACTTAAAGCTGTAGGATTTTTATGTAAAACAAAATCAATAAAAGCTATATAAAATTTACATGTAAATAATTTTTGGTAAAGTTTTTCAAACACAAAATAATCTTGTACTTAGAAATTTTAATTCTTAAGTTAACATGGCTGATCTTACAGATCTAATAGTTAATTTTTTCGGCAAACAAAAGAATAATTAATATTACTTTAAATGCACAAATGTTTCTATTATTTACTACTAAAATATAATAGCTATATAAAAGAAATAAATTTCAAATTATATCTAAAAGAAAAATATATTGCTTAATAAATCAGCTCTAGCTTGAGACAAAAACTAAAAAAATTTAATTCTTATACACTCTTACATCTAAAACTACTAGTTCTTAGAAATTTTTTTACTACAAAACTGCTATTTTTCACCAACATTATCAAAACTGAACAAATTCATAATGAATGTTAGAAATCATCCTGTATATTAATATTTTTATAAATTACAGAATTAAGTAAATTACTTATTTTTGCAAAGTATATAGAACAAAATTTAGGAATGCAAATCATCAAGATTAAGATATTTAAATAACCCATTTGCAAAAGTTTAAATAAGTCAAGATTCAACTAAAACAAATAACTTTTTAAAAACAACTACCTTTTCCTAAGAGTAATCAAGGTATCAATGATTTATGAAAAGTTTATATTAAAAACAAAACTAGGATGATATTAGCTCTTTAGTTCAAAATTTCATCAAACTATATATAAAAGCATATATGTTAAAAATAAATCATAAAAATAAACATCCATCATTGGAAAATAAATGGATAAAAATAAATTCTTGACTCACTTTGATGAGAAAAAAAAAGGGCTGTTAAAAAACCAGTACTTATGTATTAGTATCACAGCAACAATTTTAAACAAAACCAAATTAGTGTCACAGGAAACTCCACAAAATATCTAACACACATTCAAAAAAAAAAAAATTAAGATTTATATGGTGACAACCAAGAGAAAATTGTCTTGATTTTTTTTAAGGAAAATATTGACTCATTTTCCACCTATAATAATTTTTTTCCAAATAACACATCTGAGAAAAAATCTTATTGCTTTCGCTTAATGTCATAACCTGGTACATTTATGCTGCTAAATCAATTTGGCGAATACAATGACATGACGCTAATATGTAAGACCTAATTAAATACATCTCTGAATGTTTATCAAAAATTTAACAGTTAACTTAAATCCACTAGCAATGGTTCATGGTTATTTTGGTACTATTTGAAATAAACTAAAGTGGTGGTAGCTTAAATAATTACACTTTTTCTTTCATACTATCAGAATTTTACAATCGATATGTATTCTTTTGGTATTTAATTCTTTAAACTTAACTATGAAAATCTAAGTAAATACAATTATAAAAATATATTAAAGATACAGTGCCGTTAGAAGAACAGATAATAGCTGATATTTAATAGTCATTTACATCCTAAACAGACTTACTCCATCATTAAGATTTAAAATACAGTGCCAAACCAACAGATATCAAAATATATTCCTTAATATGATAAATTTTAAGGTACATGTTAATTGATTATAATTCTACAACAATTTTTAATATGCTGAAAATTTGTTTGTCCCTCAACATATTTTTGCAAACTACAGCTAATTAGACCAGGGATTGCGGTTTAAAACAATTTCTGAATCAGTATAAACATTCAAACTGCAGGTGAGAACTGAAAGTCAGCTTGACATGCCCAAATACTGATAGCCATTCTGGGTAACTTTTACATCGTATATGTTGTTGCATGCCTCTGAGGTCAGCAGCGATAGACCAGGTCCACGAGTGTGTACACCTTAAAAAAGTCCAGCACCATAAGCGGATTCTCCATCAGAACTCTCCTGGAGAGACAACCCATTCATGACATTGTACATGATATAGTTAATTAATATGTACTGTTTTCATTTTTCAAAGCAAAGTTAGAAAGTTAAAATAGCAACTTCTTAGGAAATTACTTTTTTCTTACGTTTTACTATTAGCAGGTATGTTATATTAATGTCTGGATTTAAAAGATGCATTGTTAAAAGAAATATTTGACTAAAGAATAATTTCTTTTTTTATAAGGTGCAGTAAAACTCTGAGAAGTTTTCTATCCCAGAAGAGCATGATATATTTTTTTTAAGTTATGATGCCTGTGTTTTTCAAGTTATCACATCACAAATAATACTAGATTGTGCCAAATTATGTTTTTCATAGTTTTCCATATTCAACATTATTCTGTCATGGGCAATAAAATTCATATTATTGAAAGAGGAGAAACTAAGGTCTCTCTCTCTCTAATCTAAGATTTTAACTTAAGGTTTTGAAAATGCAGCCAAGTCATATTTCACAAAGTGTTACTAACTTACATTTTGGAATATCATCTTGAGCTATTTTAAAAACATGACTCTAGCAATTTTTAAATGATTCTGACTGTTTCATTCTTTGATTTTTTTTCACATAGCCTAATTTTCCTTCAAAGATCACATAAGCTAAATTTATAAAAGTTAATAAGCTTGTGTATTTCTGTTTTTAAGAGATCTAATGAACAAACAAGAAATAAAATATTTATTCTGAAGAAAATTTTCTCTGAAGAAATTTTACTAACTTATAAAGATGTTGCAAAATATTTATGTACAAATTTGAAAGAAAGTCATTTTCTTTTTGACCAAATAATATTAAAATCCAATTTTCCTAGGCAGATTTAAAAACTTTTTCTAATGTATACAACAGTGAAATTTTCTTATATCTATATGCTACTTGGAAGTGTATTTTATTCTTTGTTCTTTTCACATGATAAAGAAGCTCAAAGTAAACTATCAAATATCATTGACTAATAATATTTGATAGTTTACTTTGAACTATTATTGACATGAGAATAGACATAACACTTATTTCATTAAAAATACAAAACCAAAGAGTTTCAAAGAGCTACGTAATTTATGAACTATATTTACATCCATTTCTAATTTCCGCTCTGCCACTAAACTATATATATATTTCATAGAAAAGCTTCTCCATACTATTTTTGAAATAGTGTACAATAGTGTGAACAGCATAAAACTTTTTAGTCTATTTTCCTTTAAAATTCAATATATTTTTTAGATATATAAATTTTTTTTAGAACTTAGACATGCAATAATCGATTTATTCTCATTATTTAAAATTTTAACCATATTTTTTATTATATATCTCTTTTGTTCTAAGACAAGGCTAATTTTAACCATATTATTTATGTTCATAATTTCATAAATATTTAATGGAAAAATATGATTCAATTTGCTTTCTAGACTTTATGCTTTTAGCTTTAACACAAACCATTACATTTATTACACAATTTTCTTACAACTTTAGTCTAGACAAAGGCAATTTATTTTTGACTAATAATCTCTGAGTAAGCTAAATTATATTTAGAACTAAAGTAAAGATAAAAGCATTTTTATTCAAATGTATGCAGTAATAATTGCTTTGTGTTTAGCAGCTCTATCACATAAAAAAATTTGATGATTAATTGGCCTGTGTTCAGATAAGTAAGTGAAGTTTTAAGCTCAGAATTTTTTTAACTTTGATTGATTCTACCTTAATGTTGTTTTAATGACCCGTATAACAAATCTTTTTCGAGCACAAAATGAAAGTTGTAGGCTCTTTTAATTTTTTACATCACTCACTACATAAATGCTTATTCACATTTTTACTAAAATCTCTTATCCCCATACAATTAATATCTAACAATTTTACAAACAGGTTTATAGGTTTTAGCAATTTCAAAACAGATATTTTAGTATTATTAATCCATATTTAGCATTGATAAGAAATTTTCTACTATCAAAATCACAAATAATAAACTATCTTACTCTACAGGTTAACACATTTTCAGATTTTTACATCAGAGTAATATACAGATTGTGTGATGAGGATGATAAAGTTAATTACAAACGGTCCCTAGTTTGAGATTAATTTCATCTGAAATTTAACTACCTTATTTGAATTGACCCCATCTAAAATTTAACTAACTTATTTACAGATATTAACTGAATATTTTTTACATACAGATTAAAAGAAGATTTTTCATAAAATGTAATTAATTAGAATCTTAACATTTAAAAATTCTATAGTGGTATAACTTTTACTTTGAATTTTCGGAAATTTGTAGTTAATATAAACTTTTAGCTGTACCTTAAGCCAATAGCAGTCTTGTTTATTACTGAACAGAAAATCCTATGAACACAAGGGGTTAAGTAAAGCCTGAAGTAAAGTTATGTTAAGTAAAGCCTGAACTATTACAAACATATCTCAGCTGATAATCAAACTATTTCTATCAAGATTAGATGAGAAATTTTCCTATGTTGTTTAATAAAAATAGCTGTCAGATGTAATAACTTGTGTATTTTATTAAGTATATACAGAAATATTTGATGCATGTATTTAGGTTTATTGTGAATTGAAATTCTTGTTAATTAGAAACTAAAGTTTTCATAATAATGTAAATTATTTACATTGATTTAACTTATTCACTTCTCTCATTCTATATTGCACCTTTTTTAAGGTGAGTGCCACTACCCAGTTAAATAAAATCAGCTTCCATAAAAAAGTAAGTACTTGATTTGGATTTATAGAGAAGTAGTTAATACTTGTTTTGGCATTGTCATATATGGATAATTGTTAAAGTGTTTGTATTATTTTGATTAATTAAAAGAAAATAATTAAAAAACTGATTATACACATTTCATTGACAAAGTACAATAGTAATTTCATTCACAAAAAAAATTATCATAATTAAAGAAGTACCCATTTTTTACATTAGTTGAAGGACACAACAAAGAATAAAATTAAGCAAAGTAAAAGTAAACTTATAAGACCTGCAATGAAAGTGCTGAATGATATAAGGAAATTACTTAAAAATAACAAAACAAATAATGTATTCAAATACTGCTAACTCTAAACAAAATTTCCTTTTAATAATCAAAGAAATTAATAAAGTACAATAAATTTGCAGAATATCAGCAATTGCAATTAATAACAAAAACCTCTACAATATGTTTTAAACATAAGATTATATACAAGAAAATCTAATACAACCTATTAATAGATGTAAAAATTTTATACACTTTTTAATTTTTAGAAGATTAAAATTTAACCATAATTTAAATTTCTAAAATGTTAGTGTTACATTATTTAAACTTAAAAATTCCCAGAAGCAAATGTTTTATCAATAGATTCATGAAAACATGAACTGTATTAGAATGACAACTTTACTGTAAAATATAGTTAAATACTAATATGAATCCTATTTCAATCTTACAACTGTTATGGAAGTTTTAATATTAAAATACGAAAACCAATAAATAACAATTTGAGGTTATAGTTGTGTATTTAATCAAATTAATTTTATTTCATCACAAGTGACATTTTATTTCAATTTTATCATTAAAGTGCTAAAATTGCAAATTAAACTTACAGCACTGTCTAATTTCTTAGCTTTTTCATCAGTAATTTTACTACATTCGCCATCTGACGTACCACTAGTTTCACCTTTTGCCTCTTCCTCCATTTTCTTTTTAAACAGTTCAAGAAAGCTACCATCATTGGCAAAAGTATTAATGCCCTGTTTCTTGGAAGTTATGATATTAATTATTCCTGTACTACTACTACTGTTGCTATCATTATTATCAAATGTATCATGATGAGATCGACGCCTACGGTCACGCTCGCGATGAGAGTGCGACATCTTTACTTCAGATTTAACTCTGTCCTCAATGTTGCCGTATTCCGAAATTAATTCTTCGGGCTCTAGTTGCTTCGAAACGAAGAATTGTTGTTGCCAAACTGAAATTCAATTCAGATAAGAAGTTTTCTAGTTTTTCCACGCAGAGCTGTACTTGTTTCCAAAAATTAATTCTTTAACTAATTTTATTATTCCTCTCTCATTGCTGAATTGAAAATGATTTCTTAAATATCACTTTTTTATTTGTTGGAGTTTTAAGAATTATATCTAAATTTAATAACTTGAACAATTGGTTTTGCTATAATGGCAATATAACTATGACCTATGGTCGTCTGTTCAAATTTGCTTTATTTTCAAGAATTTTAATAATATTTTTACAGGTGAAAGCATTTAGCATTGATAAAAAATTTTTTAATTAATCTACCTATATAAAAATTATTAGCATATAATTTAAGCTATTATATTCCCAGCTTTATGAAAGAAATAATCTTTGGAAAAGATAGAAACATAAGATACTTTTGTTTTGTAAACCATGTTGTATGTATTATATTGCAATACTGTTCTTGAAATGTATTGAATTTTTTAACTTCAAGGTTTTAGATGATAAAAATACGTTTTTAATTCATGTTTTTAAAACCTTACGTTAGAAAAACATTATTTTTATGGTTATTTTATATAATATGATGATGAACAAGTGTGTAAAAAATTTATTTCAAATTTATTAGTAATTTTAACTGTAAATTTCATTGCCAAAATATATTTAAGAAAACTAATAGATTTACAAAAAAGGGAAGAGTAAACAATCTGAAGGCATATTTTGGTTTTCTAATGTATCTGGTAAAAGAGCTTTTTTTTTTTTTTTTTTTTCCCTCCACTGAATATATATCAATGAAAATTAAGAATACAAAATTTTATATTGTTTACCTTAAATTTATATTAATTAATATATCATTTATAGCTTAAAATTTACTCTAATATCTAGGAAAAGTATTGTATTTCCTTAAAATGGGACAAAAAATGTATTTTAAAGTGAAACATGTCAAAATTTAGCAAGCTTTTTTTGTCATTATAAATGTTACATGAAACGAAACATTGCCAAAACACAAGGCAATGATATAATTAAACATTTTTTATTTTATTCAACATCACCCAATCGGCACCAAATCATAGAAAACAAGGAGCAATCTGATTCGAGTTTTAAAAATTTATTGTTATTTTAAAATTTTTAAAATCAATTGAATATACATACATTTTAAAGAAATTTGACATTCTTGCTTAAATAATTAATATACAAATAAAAAATACTCCCATATATAATGAAGTATTCAACAACACACTTAACAGATGTTTTTTTTAATAACATTAGCTTTATTCAAAAGGTACTTGCATATTCTATCATTTACCCTTTTTGTTAGAAAAAGAAAAAGTCAAAAATTGTTGAAGTTTAATGATAAAATTTGTCCTCTAGTTTTATATAATCCTTATTAACTACTAGCAGCTATCAAAAGTTTTAAGTAAATAGTTAAAAAAAGTTTAACTGTAGTGAAAAGTTGTAGTGTTTTAGTAATAAAAAAAAGTTTAATTGTAGTGAAAAAGAAGCTATGAATTTTCTATTAAAATATGAAGTTTATAATTTTAAAATTTGCGTGTGCTGAACACTATTAAAAAATTATGAGCTTCTGGAATAACTTAAGCAACCACTAATTTACAATGTTGCCAATTTTGGTTTGTTCACTGAAATGGTCAATATAATAATATATTAGAGTACTGAATGAAAAATATACAAAAAGAGCTAACTATTCATTTGTAACTCTATAGTTAAACATTTTTTTCATTTAAGCGCATAAAACTAGTTGAAGCCCAAGATAAGTGGTATATCTAAGTGTATAACAACTATATATTATAAATATTTCTATTGTGGAAGATATGTAAATGAAAATAATGCTCACAAGCTACATAGATAAAAATTGCTCCAAAAAACTTATATTTTATTTGCAATTCATGTGTAAAATAACTTATCCTTAGGACTCGTAAAAATTTATGCTTAAGATAAGAATTCTATATAAATCGAAAAAATGTACTTGAGATTGTGAACTATTCTATGTACTTAACATTAGAGAATGTTATTTTTTTAAAATTACACATGCCTAATGATCTACTAACTTCGATATTAATATTTTTGTTGCTTGAAATAAAATCAATTTGTGAAGTATTGTATAAGACACTATGCATAAGTATCAAAAAATATTAAAATATTATCCAGCTAAATTATTATAAATTAAAATATTGTGTAGCTTATAAATTTTGTGTTTGTTTTGAAGGAGGTGTTACTGAGTTCATTCCTAAGAACATGAAGGGTCCAGTAAATAGCCAATTGAAAGATTATAAAATATTTTTAGACATAATTTTTTTTTTTTTTTTATCATCAAACTGCTTTCTTTTTATAAATAAATTACAATTAGAACAAACTATTTAATATGCATTGTATAAGAAACAAGCAATATAAGATTCAAAGTAACTGCTTAATTTTTTCTGTTTCAAAATTACATTTTTTGAAAACACATTTACCTTTTGCAATTTAAAACAGAATTTCAGTGTTCTTAAAAAGTATTTTAATCTTTCTAAATATTCATTTACTTGTTTTTTAGATGGTTGTAACACTATTTCATTTTTTTGTTTGATATCTGAAATTTTATTTTCATTCCCATTTATTATGTTCTCTATCATTTAATTACTCAATATTCTTATGTACAAATAACAAATTCATATTTAAAAAATTCTGAAGTGAAGTTTTATACAGCAATAGGTTTCTTTGTTGAAATTCTTGGATAAATTACTAACCTTGACTCAAATTATTCCATAAATGATCTTACAGTTATGATTGTTTCTTCAATGAAATCTGCTATTGTTTTCTACAATATCATTCAAGGCATTTGCTGTAAAGATTTTAGCTTTGTTTCATTTACTTAGATTAATTTTGCTTAACTAAATAAAGTTTGAAAATTAATAATTTTTAAACTAAGTAAAATAGAAGTCTTTTCGATAATTTCATCTGTTTCAAAGTATTCACATCTACAGTAGTAGTGAAGATATATAAATGTATATAATATGTAAGCCATATGTAATGCATAGCTGAATATGCCCATTGAGTTTCTCTAATATCAAAGTGGTAGTAAGACAAAAATTAGATTTTCAAGTAACAGGCACATAGCAATTGTCTGTAGTAATTTTTGACTTCATCCGTCTTTACTAATCTTTTAATAATATCAGTATTTTCAGGTGAGGTTTATCATAAAAACAGCTGAGAGACCTATTTTTTTAAACTTTTCTTTGCCTCTTCAGGATTTCCCATAAACCAACATTCTGATGCTATAATCCTATGTAATATACATCTTCATTATTCATTCTCAATTTCAAGCCCTTAAACACTACAACTTATTCTGTTCCTAATATTTACTCTACTAGCCTTTCATCTTGTTGCTAAATAAATCTCAATTATGTAAAGCTTGAATGCAATATTGCTTTAAAATGAAACAGTTCTTCATATATTAAAATGATAACATACTATACTATGAAATTAAATGCTAATATTAAAATGCATCTGTGTTGATTTTTTTTTTTTTTTTTGTAATTAATGAAAATTATATCAAATATTAGTGAATAATTGCTGTTGCTTATCTTGAAATTATGTGACAGAGCTAAGCAATCCCCATATATTTGGAAGTATCAAAAATGCCTAAAAAAAAATTGAGTGTCCCCTAGAATCTTGTCCTTACTAAAATTTAGACTGCAAAATGAGAAGTGAAGCCATGTTAGCTGTGCACCAATGGTACTCCAGATACATTTTTTGACTGTTCTTAAAAATGGTCTTGTGTGGCTTCTTGAGTCTTTTTCATTGGATCTTGTTCTAAATGATTGTTATATTAAATAATATATATACATTATTTATAAATAAAGCTTCTGAAATTTTTGAAATTTAAATGAAAAATTTTTAGACAATATCAAATGTACTTTTTACACTTTTATTATTTTAATCATAATTAATATTAAATGTATAGTTCATAACCTATTAGATATTTATTTTATTGAAAATAAGGCAAATCTTCAAATTGTGTGTGTGTGAAAATAAGGCAAATTATATACATTCAAATTGATAATAAGGCAAATTTTATTGAAAATAAGGCAAATTATTATAAAATTTAATTAAAAATATTTATTACTTATTATCTGTTTTATATCCATTTTATGCTATCTTTGTATTTACAGTTTGTTTTCAACTTTTGTGTACCTGATCATGATGCAGATGCCTTTCGTCTTCCTCACATCATTGAAGATGGCACTGGAAATACAGTTATCACATATTTTCTTAGTGGCTTCTCTCGTTGGGATGCTCAATACTTTTTACACATAGCTTTATATGGCTACACTCATGAGAACACACTGGCTTTCTTCCCTTTATTTCCTCTTGCTCTACAAAAAGCATCAAGTGTTCTTTCATTCATCATTCCTTCAATTTTGAGTGATTTAAACCACACACTCTTATCTGGTGTGATTTTGAATGCCATTTTGTTCCCATTTACTGCTTTATTTTTATACAAATTAACACTTGCCATTTTTCATTCAGAAATTGTAGCATACACCAGTGCATTATTGTTTATAATTAATCCTGCTTCAATATTCTTTAGTTCCTTATATTCTGAGAGTTTGTTTTGTTTCCTAACATTTGGTGGTCTCTGGGCATTAGAGAATGGAAATGTTGTCTTAGCATTGATAACACTTTCTTTAAGCTCAGCTGTTCGATCCAATGGAATTCTTTCAGCAGGATTTATGATTTATTTTATATTTAAACAGTGCATTAATACTAAAAGTGTATCACCTCATCTGTCTTCTAAAACAACTCTGCTTGCATTTTTATATGCTATAAAAATTGTTGCTTATTTGATATTTTTCAGTATTCCTTTCATAGCATACCAAACATACTGCTATATTTTATACTGTACTGCCACATGGTCTGAGCCTGATGTACCAGATGTTGTTCTGGATTATGTTACAAGAAATGATCTCAAAATTCCTTCTGAACCTAGCAAATGGTGTTATTGGAAAGTTCCTTTATCTTATTCGTATGTGCAATCACGTTACTGGGATGTAGGTTTTTTAAAGTATTTTACTATCAAGCAAATTCCAAATTTTGTTTTAGCTTTTCCAATCTGTATCATTATAATAATATCATGTATGAAATACTTTTCTCAAAATAGAGGTGAATTATGGCATTTAGGTCTTTTATCATCCCAAGTGGATGATTCTCCTGATATTTATTCATGCATGAGATGTTTCCCATACTTCTGTCATGTATTGATTGTCACTCTTTTTTCAACTTTTTGCATTCAT
This sequence comes from Latrodectus elegans, assembly GCA_030067965.1. Taxonomy (NCBI): domain Eukaryota; kingdom Metazoa; phylum Arthropoda; class Arachnida; order Araneae; family Theridiidae; genus Latrodectus; species Latrodectus elegans. The sequence continues at coordinate 122,704,962 of CM057814.1, forward strand.
ATTCAGGTTAGTATGATATATCAGTTTTGTTTTGCTTTAGAAATTACTTAGAAAATTAATTCAAAATCAAAATTTATTAAACTGTTTTTTTTTCCCACAAATTATTATTGAAAAAAATTTATGCTCAAATCCCCCTTTATAATTCGATTTATTACAATAGCGTGATTGTGTATTATTATATGACAAGATGTAAAACAATGCTGATTTAAAATTTTTAAAAAATAAGCAATATTTTATATTATTTAGTGTGGCTATACAATTTTTCAAAAAAGTTGTTAGAAATTGTGACATTTTCTAATGCATCTTAAATGTGAAATGTTATTTTTCAAAAACTATTTCACTAGAAATGAAAGTATTTTAGCTTCATTGATAAGAAACTATTATATCTAGTTAAACTTATTTCATAAGGAAAATCATTCCAACATATTCTCATTTTTAATATTTTATAAACTTCTTTTTCTAAAATTGATTGCAGTGGGCACTTTTTCAATGATTGCTGATTTATGTGTCTTACACACTAAACGTCTGTAGATGAATATGAATTATTTCATTCTCTCACTATTAACTTGGAATATTGTACACTATTTTTTCCATATAGATTAATTTTATATGGAACTTTTTGAAATTCGCTCCCAAGCAGTCTTGATATTTGAGCCAATTTAGAAAGCATAAAATGTTGAGCTTATTGTCTTTAATTTAAAAGAAGAAAACCTGTACCAAGCATTGTCAAGATTGGAATATTTGGTATATTCATTTTAAAAATTATTCAAAACAATTAAAATCTTCCACATAGATGTATAAAGCAAAAATGTTATTTACCTAGGGCACTAAGCATATCCTATAATCAAATGTTTGATTTGATACAGAATCCATAAAATTTAGTTTAACTTACTATTGGCTTGAAAATAATTTTAAAAATTAAGTTTGTAAACTTTGATGATGAATAAAAACTACTAAAGAACTTCATAAATTAAAATTATACATGCCAACTCCTGACAATAAAGAATATTCAAATGCATTTTTGTGTTTTATACTTAATTTATATTTGAATTCAATACTTATGTGTATTGAATTCCAAGAAACTAAAAGTTGCATTAATCGTGTCCAATTCAATGATCAAATTTTTACCTGTAACTTTGAATATTGAAAATCAAGTTCCTTATTAAAAAAATATGAATTTTTAATTAGGTATATAAAGTTGGAAAAAAGGACTTGTATAACAATGACAATCACATTTTCAGTTTTGTGTGAAGTGTAAAATTAAGTTGAGGAAAGTAAAGTTATCTAGAATGAAAAATTACTAAAAATTGCAACTTTACTTCTTTTATCAATGAAAGAAAATGTTAAAAATAACATTTCCTACCTATCCAGAGTTATAATTATGGATAAATTAAAATGAACTGTACATCATGGATTGAATATTCTTCTACTTATCCCTATTGTTTCATATAATCATTACATTGTTCAGCTTAATGAATTCATACTGATCCAAACATAATATTTCTATTGATAAAATTATAAAGTTTGTCAACTGTACCACATTTTTGTAACAGATACCAAACTCATCTATTTTATTAAAATTATTCCAAGATGAAAGCATCTCATTAGTAGTATAAAAAGTTAAAAGTCTAATTGGTACTAAACTTGTTGATAAGAGGTGTGTATCACTAAAAACTTGTCATGTTAATTGCTTAAATGTTGCATTAATTTATAATTGTTTGTTGTAATGATGTATTTAGATTCAAGAATATTTATGGTCACAATTTGATTGCCTTCTAAATGTCATGTTGCAGTATTTGCTGCAAACTTTGCCATGTCCTCACAAGAAATCAATGGTAATCTATGTACTAAAAGCTAAGCTAGTAGCTCTTGTCATTAGTTTTCTGGTTCGACCATTTTGCAATTGGATGTTTGTAGCTGTTCGGAATTCACTTTAAACCATAAGTACTGGTCTAATTAGCACTTGTGCAAAAAATGATTGTTGAGCAGCAAACAAACCTATTATGTACTCTAGGCTGAGCTAACAGCTGAATGATTACCACTCTGATTTTTTGTGAATTTAAATGCTGCTGTACTTCTGCATGTTTTTAGTGGTTTTCTATCCATATAAGTTGCAATTACTAGTCAAAATATCCATCACTTGGAAAAAATTACTGTTTAGTAACATAGAAAACAAAACAAACCAAACCTGTTTGCTTTAGAAAATTTACACACTTTTTGTGCATATCATTTGGACTTTGAAATTAATTGAATGCAGAATAAAGTTTGATATTAGTGAACGAAAATCAGTATCCATTTCATGACTAATTAATTTATTGTTAGCAAAGACTTAAAAAAATTTTTAAGTATTATTACTTTTTAGTATTTATTTGCTAACAATAAATTGATTAGTCATTGAGATACATTAAATTGAAGTGATCTGAAGGACAGAGACATATAGAAAATTTTTGACTTATGATTCATAATTTATTTGAATTGGTTCTTTATTAATTGTCTGATATGACATTGTCTTACTCTTTGGCTTTATATAGTCTCCTAATCAAATATTTGACAAAGTGTTGAAATTTGACAGATATCTGAAAAATATAAGGTACTAATATATTTATATACTGAAGACTTAAGTCTATATACTGAAGATTTAAGTCTTATACTGAAGATTTAAGTCTTCCTAAAACTATAACAATTATACAGCAAAAAACATGAACATATTTTCTGTGAACTCTTCCGTTGTAGGAATAGCATATCTAAAAAATGATTTTGATAAATATCTTTCAAGGTTATGACAAGAATGCTGTGTTCATCTAGTCCAATTCTATACTGGATTTCAGCTATGGCCCTTCTTCCAAGTTCTCAGCGAATCAGATTTCAACTGCTCAAGGAGTATTTACATGAAAATGGACTCATAAATGACTTGCATTTTATAAAAAAGCTGTTTTTGAAGTCTTCCATTAGTGGTAGAATTATTTTTGTATACTTTATTTCATATTTTTTAATTGGAATATTTCTTCATGTAAATTTTTTTCCATGGACATAAAATGAGTAATCTAGTCTAAATCTAGAATGTGAAATGTTATATGCACTGTAGATTTTTGAAAGATGATTTTTTATTGTCGTAAAATGTCATAAATTTTGAAGTTTTAAATGAAACTATTTGTTTAATCCACATAAATTTTTTAAAAAAATTTTCTAGTAACATAAAAATAATTATATGATCAGATATTATTATATTACATACTGATCACAATATTATGATAAATAAAAATGAGTTACATTATATTGTTGAAAAAGACTTGGAATTTTAGGGAACAGTAATTAAACACTATAGATAATTAGACAATAGATTCATTTTTATTTAATTTTATGTATAAAATTTATATACATTCATCTATATTTTTTTGTATTCTCTTGCAAATATTTAAATGGTTATATCATTTGAATGACTAAATTTGCAAAGTATTTATTATAAATGTAATTATAGTAATTAAATATAAATTTGTTGTGTGTGAACCTGTAGAATTTACTTCTAATTTTAGTTTTTCTATATATGCATAATAAATTTTTATTTCAAGAAAAAAATTATACATCAAAGTTAGAAAATTACAAGAAATATATTCAGTAGTATTAAAATCTAAAATTATTTAGGTAAAATAAAATTAAGTCATATTTAAGATTTTTGCTTATAAGTTATTGAAAAATGGTTTTCAAAAAATAAATAGTAATAAATGTATACTTAAAATTATTATAAAATAGCTATTTTCAAATTTTGATATTTGTACTTTTTCTTTTTAGAAAGAAACACTTTATGAAACTATTTTAAATATGTTGTATTTAAAACAATTTAAAAAAATTTACATACATACATACATATTTTCTTCGATCATAATTATCATTTATTCTGGTCTTCATTACAATAGTAAAAAAATGTACTTCAATTATTGAGAGCCAAACAACAATTTTTATTAGCTGCATTATTTTCTGATTACTAAAGTTTTGCTTTTTAAAGAATTTAAATTTTTTATGAAAACTAAGTGGCATATAATTGAAATAAACAAATTTTATTAAAATAAATTATTTTCAAATTTGATTAGATTTATCATGTTTTTAAAATTTTGGTAATAGTTCTTTAAAATATAATATTCATACCATTAGAATGTTAATGAATGTAAAAAATTTTTTCTTCGTGTGTGTCTATTTTGATTTAACATTTTTTCACCAAATACTTTATATACATAAATTAAAAAGCTTTGTAATTGGTAGATATCATACATTAATTTGTAACTATCATTTTATATATTTTAATTTATCAGTCCTTTTTGTTTTATGTATTTCTATTATACTATGTTTTCTCATTTGCATGTCATTGATAAAAAATCATTTTTGTATTTACTCTCATGATTATTGAATATCATCTCTCAAAATTGATTAAAAATAAATTTTTCAAACCTGTATGTGGATAATATGTAAATACTTTAACTTTGAAAATTTCTGCATTTGTTACAGAACTTGTCATTGCAATGACTTTAAAAAATACTTGAAAAATTATCGATGATCATAAAACGTTCCATATATTTTGATGGCCATGAATTATTTTCTTTCATTAATACAAAATCAATGTGATTAAAAGCAGTTTGTCAATAAAAAGCTCTGAAATTGATATTATCTATTTTCTTTATAGAAATTCTTTATTTAAATTTATTTAAATCATTGAGTAATATTGCAAAAAATTAAAAATTGTTCATAAATTTTTAGTAAATTGTATATTAATTGTTGTTCATTTTGACATTTCTTAGATATTAAAATTCTTTAACAAAATGATTATTGAAGAAGAGTACATAAAATTAAAAATTAATTATAAATCTTTAATGAATTCTATGTTGATACTCCGATATATATTATAAACTTTTAAAGTATTTTATTTTACTATTAAGCTTAAAATTGTACTAAATCAGATTTGAAGCTGATGGTATTCAATCAGTTTAAATCAGATTGTAAAAAATATTTTTCACTGAAATTTTAATATTTATAAACTTAATTTTTCCAAAAATGAGATTAATGATTAAACTTATTTCACAAAATAAAGAAATGTTCATGTACAAATGAGAGTAAATCATAAATACATTATCAGACAACATTAATTCCCATTAGATTGTCATAATGTTCCTCCTGAGATTTTTTAGTTTATGCCTTTAACTGTAAATGAAGAACATTTAATTGGAAGATTGCATGATACTCGTATAAATTAATAGGAGTCTTTAAATAATACTTCTGAAACATTTCTAAGAATGCATTTGATGAAAACGACAACAAATTTTCTAATACATATCATGCACAGTTTTTTTAAAATCTAAAATAGAAAACGATTTAAAAGTAATAAATTTTAAGTTTATTTCATAAATTAAGGAAATTTTCAGAAAAAAATTAATTAAAAAGTAAAACAAAACAACCTGGTCAATTTTTTCCCAAAAGACAATCTCTTGGCTGAATTACCTCTAACTAGTTAACACTTATACCTTTAGTACAATAGTTTGAGTTTGATTGCAATATATACATATTAGTTATACACTTTAAATTGTAAGTTTCTATTTTTAGCCTTTAAATGTAGAATGTGTGTGCACAAGCCAACTATGTCACATGACCAATTACCATAATTAGTTTTAGATGCATTTTCTTTGCAATAAATAACTTTAATTTGAAGTTTTCTTGCTCTAAAACCTTGACATATTTAACATTTTTTTCTCTTGCTATTTTTTTGTTTACATAAAAAAATAGCAAGAGAAAAAATGCTTCATGAACATTTATACATTGCTTCAAATATATTTAAAAGGAATTTTTTGTGGCCTGAGGGGAAAAGTATATACTTTTTTAATCTTTAATTCAAAATATGAGTAAAATGCATTGCGCAAAATTGTTGATTATTATGAGAGAGAAAATTTTTAATTTAAAGGTTTTGAATTGTTCAATTTTTAGATTACAGATATCATATGCAGAAAAGTATTGCTTTCCAACTCTTCTAAACAAGAGCATGCCTCTTAGATTTTGATTAGATGTATCTTTTAGATTTTTACTGTCATTTGACAGGTTTTTTCTTTTTACTTCATTATTCATTTTAAGACAAAACATTAGAATCATCATTGATAAGATGATCTTTTTTAAAATGGAAATCATCGCCCAATCATGTTTTTTGTTAAATGTTTTCAAGCATTTGGGTTAAATATAATTTAATTTATATGAATATAGACAAAGTGTGTCTGTTAAATTCCAGGACTGGAGCTGATACAACAAAATGAATAATAAACATACATTGTTTAATAGTCCTCAAAATAATTACCTCCAGCAGTCATACACAGTGCAGGCTGGAACAAATTCTTAAAATAATTTTTATGGTCCTCTGAAGATATGCTTCAAAGTTGAGCAGTCTTAAGTTTTGGTAACAAGTAAACATCAGGAGGTGATAAACCAGGAGAATATGAAGGATGGTAAACCTCTACAAAGCCATGTTTTGATATTCATTCTTTGCTCCACCCCTGACCATGACACACTCAAATAAACCATCTGCTTTTACCTTGTCACACCAGAAGTGCTGATGTAATGATTGAAAATATGTTCCATCTTTGTGATTTGTTGGTTTTGCAGTCATCCACATGATAACTCATTCTTATACATTTCTATTCATTAATTACACATATACTCCTGGAATTTATTAGACACTTTGTAGAAAATAATGAATATTAATAAAATAGTTAATTCCAGTCGATCAATCATAACTAAGACAATTTTAACTTGTTAGAATTTGATATCAATAAAAAGAAATGTGTGTAAACCAGTCTTTAAATAAGTTTTCATGGAATAATCAATGCACTTAGAATCATTGGTCACAGCTAATTTTTTTGAAAATAAAATTGTGTAAACTTGTAATATTAATCAAATTTTTAAACTCCAATCGCTATTGAGATATGAAAAATGATTTTTCTTTCTTTAAAAATACATCATTTTAAAATAGTAAATAAGAAAATTTAACATTAAATGAAATTATATTAAATGTTAAGAAAAAGTGTAAGTATTGTTGTCTTGTGTCAACTATAGACTGGCATGGACTGTGCTGCTCCACTTTTCTAATTGAACCATATTTTGGTGTGAAGTCAGACTTCCTCACTACACACATGCCACAGGTAACCGTTTATAGAGTAGGCAACCACTCACAACCCATTCATACAAGGGAAGGACAAAGACAGGATAGATAAAAAGCATATACATTCCCCAACCAGAATTCGAACCCGGGACCTCCCTAACCACAGTCAGGCAGGCGGCAAAATAAGTATTGAAATTAAGTTTACACATTTGTTAAGAAATATTATTAAATCTTTCACTGCTTAAAGCACTTGAGAGCATCAAAGTTTACAGATAACTTTTTTCGAAGGGGGGGGGTACCAATGAAAAACATTAAAATTTTGTTTGTAAGCAATATAATTTTAAATAATCTCAGCACATAAATATATTTAAATTTTCAATTTTTTTCTTAAGTTTCCTTTTGAAAGTAAAAAGGAAGGTACACATTTATCTATCATTCTAGGCTCACAAATTTACTGAATTCACAATCTGGAAGCAGATACACACACAATATAGAAATCTGAATTAATGAGATGCTCTGATATACTTCCTGATTTTGATGACGTTCAATGCATTGTAAGTTTGAAAAAGCTGTAACTTGCCCTCTTTCATTTTTAAGTGCATAATCCTGTCTTCGATAAATGTTGAATTTAATAATATAGCATGTAGCTTTTCTTCTTTTATGAAACTTTATTAATAGTATGTCTCGCCTACTTTACATTCAATAATCCTTTTTTCATTGCTATCTAAATTTGCTTTTTCTCACAAAAGAATTATACTGGTTGTTCGAAGTATTATGTTTTTCAGTTAAATTTATTTTTTACTTTGTGAAAAATATTTTTTTAATTCCAGCTATCTGAAATAATTTAATACTATGTAGCAAACAGTCACTGGAAAGCAATTCCAATTTTCATTGTTTATTATATGATAAAATTATATGAGCATATTGTGTTAATTAAATTAGGTTTCAAGATTAAATTATGCTTGCAATATATATATATATTAGTACTGTTTTATTTTAATAAATAAATTATATCCATACTATTATGCATTCTGTGAATTGTTTTTTTTTATAGTGAGTCATAATTGTGTGTCACAAGGGCACTCAAACAACCATATGCATATGTTAATAGCAAATTTGTGCATAGAAAAACACTGTCCATTCTTTTCAACAATTGCTAGTATCTAAACTATAATCTTCCTTTCCAAGGGACATTTTATAAATTTGCTGTAGTGAACTTTATACCAAAAAATATTGATGAAATAAAAAAAGTAACCCTTATATTTTGCTGAGTGTGAAAAATTTTAAACATCACAAACTTATCTCATATATGATTGATGTTGTCTATTCACTGCAATAAAATAATTGGAAGAGAAAATATTAAATTTTTTACCAATGAAATTTTCAATAGACTTAAATGTGTGAAAAAAGATAATGACCATCTATTTTTTGTTTTGTTCTCAAATAGTTTTGGCATATTTTTGGTTTTGTTCAAAGACTGGATCAATTAGGAGGAATTTAATTTTTGTTGATTATTGTAATATGAAAAAAGTTGAATGTATTATTATATTTCAAGATTATGATATATATATATATATGCACACACACACACATATATATATATATATATATACTGCTTCATATCAATTTACAAATTCTTTCAATTAAATTTATGATTCCTCAGTAGAAATAAGCTGACAGCTTCAAAAAACATTTCATAAAGATGTCAGTCATTATCGTAGATACCAAGAATACATAATTAATTAATTTTTTTATTTTTATTTTTTTTTAAGTTTGGATTTTAGATGATTTCTAGGCTAAACATCTAGGCATTGTTCTTGAACTTAATGGAGAAAATTAAATGTTTGGTCTCATTTTCAGTGAAGTTTTAATGTAATGCAATTAAGTTATCACCAACAACTCCAACTTAGCTATTGTATTTAATTTTTCACTTTTACTTGCAACATATTTAGTATCACTTACTTATTGCAAATATATTTACTTAATAAAGATCTGCTGCGTATATAAAAGTATATATTACACTTTTTTTATAATTAAAATGTACTTTCCTGGGCAGGATAATTATAAATAACAAAAGGTATTTGAAAATAGAAAATATATAAATAATTATAAAATGTGTCAATAGGTGCAATGTTTTACTAATAAAATGTAAAATGGAGTAATAGAAAACAAAATCAGAGCATGGATTTGTTATGAATTAAACAGTTTTAATAATATGATTATAGATTTGTTTCACAGACAATAAAAATATTTTAATAATGATGGGGAAGATCATTTTACATTTATATATGAATTTAGCATATAAAAACTACATAAGACAAGCAAGAACAAATAAGAAAAAAGCATTAAATTTGGGAAAATTCAGTGTTTTGCATTGGAGAATGGCGAATGAACAAAGTGTATCAATAGTAGATAATATCATAAACTTGATCATTTATGATATAGGTTGTGATCACTAAATCATTGAAACATGTTAAATATAGGTGAGGAAATTAATAAGAAAAATCTAAGAGAAAAATATATATACAATTCAATGTACAGAAATAAATATAAATTATAACAAAATGTTGCAGGCGGAGTAACTTTATTTTTATTTTATTTAGTATTTAGAACAATAATGGACACTAAATTACTTTTTATGAACTCATAATTTTAAAGGCAATATATTCTAGTAAAAATAAGCAGAATGAAAATAATTTGATAACACTTTGTTTCTTTAACAGCAACTTTAATTTTGTGATTACAGTAATATAATACTTCCTGTATATAATTTTCTTGAAACAAGATTATTTGCTTAGAAAAATTACATAGCTATTACTATATTAACTATTTACATACATAAAACATAAATTATTTACCATATAAATATGAACAGTACTTTTTTATGCTTGAAAACTGAAAGATTAATTTTTCCTTATTTAATTTTAAAATTTACTATACAATTGTTTGGTATCTGAACTTTCAAAGAAATTATTAACAGAAGATTTTTTCTCAATTATAAGCTTAATTAAATATTTAGCTAGAAATTTATCAAAACTCAATGCTTAGTTGAAAAAAAAAATTGTTTGATTCACTATAGAATAATATTTCCCAATAACTATTGTTATGCTGGAAAACTGCAATATTTATTTCTATAATTACTAATACATAAATCATAAATGTATTACAAAAATAACAGACACAAATAACAATGAAGAAATTGAAACAAAATATGCTGTATCACAATAAAAGAAAGAAAAAGCTATTTTGCAGCTTTGTCATACAATAAAAATAAAAGCTGGAAGCTGAAATTCATTGTCTATTTAACAGAATCAGTTGAAGCAACTACTGATTTAATTTCAGTTACAGTTCCATCTTCTATAAAATAAAATTTACATATTTTCAGTAAATAATCTAGGATTTAACTATAAATTTAAAATCTTAGAATACTATTATATCCACATTTCATTAAAAATATTTAATTTATAAACGCTTAACAAGACACACTTTTAAGATGTGTGTATGAAAAAGTTAATTTATTGTACTAAGCTACTAAAAAAAATTGAAGACTTTTTTCCTTTAAAACTTCATTTTTTAAACAAGTGTGCATTAGTTGCTATGAACGATTTATAATAGATAGTTCTGTTCACTGACTGACAAAAAGTTTAATCTTATTTTCAATCTAAAATATCAAATGATATCTATTCTGTTTTGATTTTTTCGCAAAATGGTTTTATGTTCTACAAGTTAAAAATATTTTTGTTTTACATATTGTAAAATTCTGGAAATTAAGCTCATTAAATTAAAAAAAAATTTCCTAATACTATTCTAAAATGTTTTAGCTTTAAATTACAAATTGCAGATTCCAAAGACTTTTACACATATATTTTTTATATTCTAATGCAGCATGCAAAAGTTATTCTAAATTCTTGGAAAAAATAATATTAATGAAACATTTTCTTTCAAATTCTGTTCCACACAAAGATAATAGTAGACAAATTCATTTAAAAACTATAAGCTTATTTTATTCTAGACAACAATTTTAATTACAATCAATATTTTTTTTTCCTTAAATAAATATTCTAAGGGAAAATTTTTGAATCTTTTTTATATAGTAGAGAAATTTTTCCTGTTATTGCTTTTTACAATTTGACCATAATATAAATTAAATGTAATTGAAATCTAAGCTGTAAAATGTTAGCTTTGTATACAAACATAAATTCAGTATTTACTAATACTGTTTTTAAAAAAGGAACATTAAAACTTTTCAAATTTTATTATCTAACTTGCAAATAAAATGTCATCCTAAGTTTATAGGATATATTCAACATGAAACTTTAAACTCAGACAAGTGAAAAAATGTAACAAAAAAAAATATATTTTCAATGAAAAATTTATAATTTTTACAATTGTGTTAAATGAATATTAGATATAAGCACTCTTTTGACAATATCGGCAATAATAGCAGATTTTCCGGTTATTTTTCAGAGCTCAAATAAAACAAGTACTATGTTTAATTTTTTGCTTCATTTTGGAAATTCTTCTATAGCATTTAGCAAACATCAGATGTTGTATGTTGAGCTTAGTTTCCATCTTGAATTACTGATGGATAAGTCTTGAATCAGAGGAACAATTTCAGGATAGAATAAAAAACTAAAGATTCCAGTTGTTAATTCATTATAACATTCAATGAAAACTTCAAAATATATGTTTCTTAATACATTCATTATTTGAGAGTAAAAGCAGCATCTTTTCCACTTATTTCTAACATAAGAGAACAAAATTCTTTGTCTATTTTTGCGCAGGAACACTTTGTACACATTTAATGCCTTCCGCATTTTGATTGCTATACTATACATTGATGGTGATAATTATACATCAAATAGTGCTGCCATATTGATAGCTTAATGCCAAACTTAAAGTAATGAAATGCTTTATATTAATATATATTTATCAGCAATTGTAACATGACTGGAAAATTAAATAATGTAAAAAATTTTTAGATGTCTAAACATATTAAGATTTTAAAGAAATCAGAATTTTTAGTTTCTAGATATTATAAACTTAAAATATATATTCAGTATCTGAAGCAAAAAAATTTCTAATAACTGAATTTCAGCATTTAGGTTTGGGCTTCAAATAACAAAAAACTTCAAACTGGAAATGGATTTTTAAAAAAAGAAGAAAAAAATTGACATTATGACACAAAATTGTTATTCAATACACCCAATAAAGCACATCAAGTTAAAATTACTATTGTATTAATTCCAGTAAGATTTTCAATGATGAGTTTATAAATATTGATCAGATAGAGAAGTCAAATGTATTAATCTAGTTTTACTAGAAGTAGTTGATGATTCTTGTGAGATAAAACGATATAAAAATATAATCATACAAAAAATTTTATTTTTTGTACATTTTATTTCATTTTCAAACCCCAAAGAATATTTAGGAATATTGCTCTCAAATGTCAAACCTGTAGACGCAAATGTCGTAATTGGAAATAACAAATAATATTCTTCAAAAAACATATAATATTCTTCAAGATAAAATTATCTTAATTGCAATAAATGTGGTGAAAAAAATGCTGTATAGTAAAACTGGTTTATTGAGCTACTAAAATTTGATACATTCCAATATTATTCTTCAGAAATGTTAAATATGTTTACAATTTTAGGCATTTTTTAAAAAAATTTAAAAATGCTACAGCAAAAACTATTAAACATATTTGAAAAAAATTAATACCAAATAATCTATATGTTGTTATCTAGAGCATGTACTAAATTTTTAAGTTTTTGTTAAAAAATAAAAAAATTACAGCCAGTTGAATATTGATACTGAAATTTTAGCCAAAATTTCTAAGCAATTATTCGAATAACAGGCCCTAATTTGGGAAATATTTTACTGATTAAATTTTTTTTAGTACATTCCCTAGAAAACAAAATACAGATCAAGCTCATGAAATTAAATAGTGATATTATAAGAATATTTTGAGTTACAGTTTTTGAAGTGTGAAAATTATAGGTAAAAGCCAGTTCTGAGAAAATCACATTTAAAGATTAAAGTGTTGTCTTTATGAGAAATTCTCATATTTGCTAATTAATTTTTTTATTTGATTTTCTGATTGATTTCTGGAACAGTAATTATTTTATGTATCTTTTAAAAGCTTACTAAATTTATATTTCAAAATTAAACACTGTTTAAACTAAATTTTAACATCATTCTGACTTTTTAAACACTCACTTCCGATCCTTTAAATATGTCCACTTTTGGTTTTCTAATCTTTACAAAATCCTTTATATCTCGTAATCAAATTAACATAGAGACAAAAACAAACCTGTTTTACAAAGCTATTTAAATTCCTTATTTAACAAAAGAATATTTGGCCGGAATTGATATTTTTAACGTGTACGTGTACCTTTTAGAAACACTTTGTGCCAACATTCCAGAAGAAATTTTCAAAGTTATGGCAGTGGAGATCAATTCCTTTAAAGTTCAAACATGAGTTTAAAGAAATTGATATGATAAAAGGGCAAAAGTTTCCTGTCTGCATTAACAGAAATTATAAAATTTCTCCTTAATATAAATTATCCAAAATTAATGGATGGTCATTTAATCCAAAAATTTTATTCCAATGATCATTATCTAAATCACACTTTAATCAAAAATTATAAGGCACAGAAAAGATTTTTTTAGAGTTACAAGTTATTTTATTTGAAAACAAATTATCACTTTCAACTCAAGGTTTCAAAAGAAAATTTGATTTGTGTCCAAGCTTGTTGAAATGACGCCTACAAAGTGATTCTGACACTGACATTAGCTATTTAAGAAACATTTTTAAATATTAGAGAAGTTTTTCTAAATAATTTTTAAAAAATTAGAAACAATAAAGCTATGTTGTCTTTGCTTTATGAAATATTTTTATAGTACTGTTGTAGCAGAATTAAATATTTCTTTAACATTAACATTGGCAACTTTAAAATTCAATTTCTGATTTAAAAACAACAAAGAATTTTTGGAACTTGAAATTATAACATCTTAGCATTGATATATAGAAATATTAGTGAAAATAAAATTAAAGTAATTCACGTCACACACATGATTTGCTTTGAAAAGCATAGAGAAAGAAAATATACTGATTTTTTAACACATGGAATGTATTCTTGACTCACATAATCAGCTGAAAAAACAAGCATTTGCAGTTATTTCCTTATTTGGGTTTTTAAAAAATGTTCTCCTAATTTCTCCTAATTTTCATATTTGTCTGAATAATCGCTTTAAAGTATTAACCTTTACAAAAGTAAATTGAGAAGCTGTCATTTTGATGAAAATTAGCAATTATGCTTAAAATAAAAAATAAAATGCAAATTTAAATGACATAAACTTTCCAAGGAAATGTAAAGCAATTGTTCATACAAGCAATTATTTATCAATATCATAACTTAATTTTTTTAATCATACAATATTATTAGTTATAAAATTATAACTATCATTATTCTACACCTATATAGTGTAAAATAATATACCTCTAATGTAATTTAACTTTAAATAATATGGCTCTCAAATGAGATTTTAATTGGTGAACTGTTAATAATTATCTCAGTTAACTAATGAGTTTGCTAACAAAAAATGCTGTTTGTAACTAATGAGTTTGCTAACAAAAAATGCTCTTTGTAACTAATGAGTTTGCTAATAAAAAATTTTTAATAAAAAAATTGTAAGACATATTAATGAATAGCACTGAAATACTTTACCTAATTTTAAAGTAAGCAAGTTTTATTATTTATATGTAGAAAATTAATAACATAATGTTAATTAAAATAACATGTCTTACCATTTTCAATAATAGTATATGTAGTAACATATTCATATCTTGTCAAGAATAAATATCTGCAATGTAAAATGAAAAGCAAATAAATATTATTCATGCATCTCTTAAACATTAACTTTATTTAAATAATTCCAGAAGTAATTTCTGTGTTTCCTTATTTAAAATTTACATAAAATTAACTTTCTAAAAATACAATTAATACATTCTAGCTTTGATATTTCATGAATTTAATTCAGATAAAAAAAATAGGAATAAATATTTTTTAGGTTTTCCTATAATATATATAACGTTAAAAAATATATATTTAAAAAAAAAACTAAAAAAAAAATGAAACATTCTTGGAAAGAAGCACAGATTATTAAATTCCTGAAAAAAGAGAATTTAACTAACTGCATCTGAGAATGAATTAGTCTGCTTTTAACACCCTCTATAAGTATTAGCCAATAAAATTTAAAAAATCAAAGAAAACCTAAGAATTGAATGAGTTAGATTTTATTGGAGGAAAAGGATTCTAAATTAAATTTTTATTCTCAAAAATATCATAGAACATAATGTTGAATAAAAATAACTATTTACTTTAATTTTAGATTTTATAACGGCTTTTAATAGCATAAACCCATTGTTTATGGAAAATTTTAAAAATTTATGAGCTCCTCACATAGTTAATATCTGTCATTCAAAAATTATTTTAAGAAAGCAATGCTATAGTAAATCTGTACTTTTATACAGTAGTGAGTATTAAAAACTAACTTAACTACAGAAAAAACAAAACTGATGCATTCAAAACAAAATTATTCTTTTTAGATTCTGCAAATTTATTGGTAACAAAAAATCAAAACAAATTATGTGGTAAACTAAAATGCTGTGTCCTAATACAAATAACTTTAAAAAGAAATGTTGCCAATGGATTGGACACATCCTAAGAATAAAAATAATTGATCCCACAATAATCTCTTGTGGGCACTTGATCAGCACAGGAAGACAGATTAATCTAATATAACTTTTAGGCAGATGATTTTTAAAGAAAAGAAAAATCTTCAGATGGGCAAGCTAAGAATAAGAAACCTTGGACTGTAGAGGGTGGAAAAAACTGGTGACCTCATGTTCCACAGGAGTAAGATGAACACAAATCAAATGATGAAACATAAAGACTCATTGAAATGTGTTAAAATGTATTATACTGCATTGCTAAAACATGAAAATATATATAATCTCAGCGAATTTATTAACATATACATATAAATTTTTTTAAAGATACTGCAGAAAATATTTGAAATTATTAAAAAAAGAAAGAAATAATAAGAAAATATTTTCTACTGGTTCTTTAACTTAAGTAGAATACTATGAAAATACTTTTCAGAATAAAATTTGGTGGAGCATAATTATAAACTCGCAAAAAAAAAAAAAAAGTTTAGTTTCATACGAGTGTTAATAATAATAAGAGGAATCATAATTTATTAACTTTTAAACATGCATTTTTTAAATTTTATTAAAAACAGCTCATTAACATGTGTTTAATGATTTTAATATAATTCATAAAAAAAATAAAAATAAATAAAAACATGAAGTACAGTAACCAAAAATATTTATTAATCTAAGCAGATGAACTTAGCATCATGAATAGATTAGTAAAATGAAATATCTCAACAAGTAAATCTTTATAGCATCAAATATTAAGTGTGTCAAATATAAAATCATTAAAATGATTATTGAGATGCGCATAGAAAAGTTATTACAATGCAATATTTAAATTCAGTGGCATATAAAATTCAAATTCTCTTGTTGAAGAAAGTTTAAATGGAAACCTTAATGAACTTGCTTCCATTTTTCATTACATTTTTTGAATACAACTAAGAATTTTAGAATTAGAAATATAGTAATTTGACTTTTTACTTTGTGAAAAAATGTAAAAATAAAAATATCATTGTAGAATAGGAAAAGATTATTAAAGAAATAAAACAAGTAAAATTATACAATATTTCAATCTTGATTGTAAAATTATCAATAATATTTAAATTAACAATTTTTCAAAAAAAAAAAATATATATATATATATACGCACACACATAGGCATAACCTGACCAAGTAAATGCAAGCCAAATATAAGATTCAAGGGTCTCTTCAAATACAAATTTGCTAGCTAAATTCAATTATGTGCATGCCACATATACAAGACATATTACAATAAGAAAATGCATTTGATTTAAATTGATTTTTACAATGCATAAATACATTTAAGGTTAAGAAGCTTATTTAAACTGTTCAAGTGTAAAAATATAAATTATTTTTTAAGAAAAATGAGGTCATGTACTTTCCTTTTCACATATAAGAAATAGTAAAATTTTGGCACATTAGTCTATCAATAAAAATTAAGCATTAAAAATTTTACTTTACTAGGCAAAGGTGGATAATCTATTGTTTATCAAATAAATTTTTCAATTCAATCATTAAAAATAAATTTTATTTTAAATACAGTAAGTGAACATATCATTTAAAAGAATCAGAAGCCAATCTTTTTAATACTAATTTTAAACACTTACATAATTATTAGCAATGCAATTCCTTGTAGTACTGCAACAATTTCGAAGCAGAGTCCTTTAAAAGTAAATTCTGTAAACACAGTTAATAAAATAAAAGAGCCCAAGAAATAGCACAAGTTTTGTAAAATTGCAGTGAATGCAAAAATTCGACCTAAAAATTAAAAAGTAATAAGTGATAAGGGATATCATAAAAAAGATTTAAGCCATACTAAAAGTTTTGTAACAAAAATAAATTAAAGATTTGAACTAAATTTTATTTTATCTTAACAGCTAGTTATAATTAGCTACTAACTGTAAATATTTATCGACAGTAGAAACTTCACTTAACAAGCAACTCTCATAACGAGTTATTTGTATGATGAGCAAAACAATGGTGTGTATCTTATATCAGTCTGTGTTTAGCAAATTTTTACTATCACCAGAGTGTTGCTTCTAATCATGTTTTCTCAAACTTGCGTTATAAGTAAGCAAATGAAAATTTATTGAATTAATTATTAGAAAAAAAATTAGAAAATAAGATTTGTAATTTTTGAGTGAAAAGTTTAACAAAGCCTTGCAAAATGTCTCCAAGGAAAAAGTTTCAAGAAAACAATTATAAGGGATTAAAAATAAAAACACTGAAATGCAAAAATAAATCAATAAAAAGAGAGAATGAGGTGTAAATATAGCCTATCTAGCAGGCACATACAATCAGTCCACATTAAGGATTTCCACTAACCTTAAAAGCAAGAGAAAATTAAGGAGAATTAAGTAACACAAAAATATTTGTGCAATGGTCACATATTCTGGATGACATTAAGAAGCTACTTTTCATATAGATAATGAAAAACTACAAGGTAATTAATGAAAATTTCATTTGTTACAAGGTGAAAATGATTTTCACTGAGCTTGTTAAAATCCCAGAATCAACAGCTAAAAATTCATTTATGAGAAGCTGTGGGTGGTTTGAAAATTTTAAGAGAATCATCATTCACAATGTTGTGAGCACAATAAAACAACAAGTTTTAACATAAAGACAGTAGACAACTTCATTGGCGATTTCAAGAAGCTTGTACATTCTGAAGGTTACTAGCCATAACAGGTTTTTAACTGTGCTAAAACAGAGCTTTTTCAAAAAAGATCTCAATGGAAATGTATATAATAAAATAGAATGCACTACCCAATCAAAAGCCAATAAAAGACTATCCCATTCTTCTATTTGGTGCCAATATAAGCAGCAATTTGAAAATTATACCACTATTGTTCATTATTCAAAACTCTATTATCAGCCTTCAGTAATGTAAAATCCAGAAAAATTGGCTAAATGTGATGTAGAGACCCAATAGAAAGGTTTGAGTGATTCTTTTGCTGAGTCAAGCAAAAAATATTTATTTTTTCTGTGAAAAAAAACTTGAGATGAATCTGACACTTCATGTCATGCTTGTATAGATAATGCTCCTGCCTATCTTCCAGGCTTACTAGATTGACTTCTCTGAAAAATTTAATGTCAATAAGATCTAGTTTCTGCCTCCCAACACCATTCCATGACTGCAGCCCATAGATCAGCACACAAGATGTTTCTAATTTTATAAAGCTCTACACGAAAGCACTCCTCAAGCATTATTTTCAGGTAACTGAAGTAAATGTTTTTCTCAAAGTTATGGAAAAATCACTTCTATATATTACTTGTCTTCAGAGGATCAACAAGGCTACGAAGGAATTAACAACAGAACCATAACTACTTGGGAAAAGCTTTGGTCAGAGAACATTGTTGAATGTGACTTTGAAATAAGACACAATATCCATAGAACCCATAGTCAATGAGATTGTACCTTTAGCCACTATCATGTGATTGGAGGTGGAAAATGATGATTTTGAAGAGCTTGTGAAAGAGCACAGCCAAGTGATCACCATTGAGGAGTTTATAAAGTTGTACAGTGCTAATACACAGCAAGAAAACTTGAAGGGAAGTTTTTGAGAGTAGTAGGTAACAGAAAAGCAACAATCTTCTAGTGAAATAAGAGAAATGCAGAATGGAAAACTAGTGTATTTTTGTTTGAGAAGCATTATCTTAGAGAGAAAGTGGCTATGCACTCTGCAAATTTATTTAATGATAATTCAGTATCACATTTTCAAAGAATTTTGAACAGACAACAAATCTCAGAATATTTTTTAATAAAAAATAATTAAATGTGAAATCATATTTATTTCAACTTTGTTTTCTGCAAATTGAATTTTATAATGAAAGCAGTTAATTCTGTGGTGGAAGAAAAGATGATTCACTCACTTAACAAAAAGCAAATGTTGAAACAAAACTTTTTTTTTTTTTTGACACAGAACATATTACTTTACATTAATAGAACATTACAGATATAGAACATACTTAACATTGCTTTATGAGCCAAAACACTTATTATACAAAAAAATGTTTTGTATAATAAGTGTTTTGGTTTATGAGTATCTTCCTGGGATGAACAATGCTGTTAAGCGAGCTTCCCCCGTATTAGTAATTCAATTATTATACTAGTACTAAAAGAACAATCATTAAAAGATCCAACATAAATGTAATAACATTTTTTTCTATAAATTAATTTCCAATCACAAAATTTTATACCATTTTTTTAATAAATAAAATTACATAAAAATCATATGTATGTATATATATAACTTTTTCTCTTTTTCGCATAATCCTACAAGCCAGTACCAAATGCACAACAAAATGTGTAGATTATGGCACTAGAATGGATTCTTGGAATTTTATGACATAGCCTGATGTGTACACATGAAACTTGTTAGGAGTTACAGTAACTCTTTTAGCTTCTGCTATGTGCTTCATTCTTTTACAGTCATGCTTGAAACATTTGTGTCAGAAATTGTGATATAGAAATTTTTTTATAAAGTTTTATTCTTGAAGAATATAAAATTTAAGAAAAATTTTCACATTTGTGTAAAGCATCTTAAATTTACATTTCTTTAAAATTTGAAGTGTGAAAATTGGCAGATTGGTGCCAACAATTTTCCTTTATAAATAATAATTAAATATTTTTACTTTTCGTGTTATTCAATTGAAATTGCTGTTATATGTCAAAATTCCTGTAATTTATTAAGTATGCACAGAAATATTTAACACATATGCATTTAGGTTTATTGTGATTATAAAGCTTAATTAGTAACTTTAGTTTTCAAAAAATATATGTTATTTACATACAATTGCAAGATTGTCACCTATGTTACTTGATGTTTATACAGATGTTTTTTAAAAAGGGCACAATTACCCAAAGTTAATTTAAAGCTAATTTTCCTAAAAATGTACGTTATTTACATCATTAATTTAGATTTATAGTGCAGTTATTAATATCTGCTTGCTATTCATATCTGCAATGTATTTTGAAGTGCATATATCTAATTACAAAAAAGTTTTATTAATAAATTATATTACTATAAATTATACAGAAATTAATATAAAAATTGATTATGTGTATTTCATTGATTGAGTAGGAATAATATTATTGACTTTTATAATTATATTCTGCATTTGTTTTGTAATATATAATCATTGTAAAATTAGTTTTTAGCTATTAGTTTTATATTTCTGTAGTAAGTATTTATAACAAAATATTCAAAATTTTGATGTTTAAAATCCAAAATAGTGTGAAATTTTCACATTTGAAGTTCTAATGTAATCAGGATTTTGAAAACAGGATGCTGCCTAAGTGATGAAATTTGGGCAAGTGAGATAACTATGTGTTGTCTTATAATAGAGTTAAATAATAGAGTATAATAGAGTTTAAGTACCTGTGGGTAGATGTTCTATTACCAATACCCACAATTAGGATAATTGCCAATGAGTTCACTATAAGCTGATCTAAAATTATTAAGTGTTTAATGGAGCAAAATAAACATTAGCTATTGGTTTAAGCATCTATAAAGTATTTCTTTTTATTGATAGAACCTAAGGATTAGAAAATAGTATATCAATAATTAGACTTAAATGAAAATAACAACTATCTCATTTATTGATATTAAACACAATAAAATAAATACATAATATAAATTAAGTTTACAATTGATTAACAGATTAAAATATTTCCTTTAAATAATTCATTGCCTAAAATATCAAGGTGTTACACTTTAACCAAAAACATTAGATATTGGAGTTGTACAAACATGTTGCCAACTTTTTGATTCTCTTAATGTGCTGCTTTTAAACACCTGTGATATGCCTCCTTTGATGAACTGGCATGTGTATATAATTAAAAACAGTTTAACAGAGTAAGCTAATAATAAGATTTAAATAAAGAATGCCAGATTGGCGAAGTGATAAAGTTCTAAGTGCATTAGTAATACAAAAGTTAGTTAATAGTATGCCAATAAAATATAGCAAAAAAATTTATTTAAAGAAAATAATGTGAATATTTTAAATGAATGATAAATATGAAAAATTATATATAACAGAACTAAATTATGAACTTAAATGCAGTGGGTACATAAATTTAGTTTGTAATGAGGTAACACTATGCAGCACTTGTCATGCAAATTGAAAATGCACCAAACCCGCAATGGCTTGTAGGATTTAACCATTTTTTAACAGAAATTATGAAATTTTATACCATTAATTTTTTATGTGTAAAAAGTTTTTATTTGAAGTGAATTTACTTTTATTAGGATAAATATCTTTAAGAAAAAAGAACAATTACTTAGAAATTTAATAAGAATTTTAAATAATTGACAACTGCTTAAATTATTAGTAAAAACTGAATAAAATGGTGTAATTAAATTTGATGACAACTTAAAAGTTTTAATATAATAGCTCTAAATTTTTCTCTAAATATTAAAAAGAAATTTATTTAACAATTTTAAAGTTCCTAATAAATAAATTCTTATTTTAAATTTAAAAGAAAGTGTGTAAAGAACACAATAAAGATTATTAGAACAAATGAATGTTTGTTCAAGATTTCAATCAATGTTGAAGAGAAAATTTTATAAATAAATTAAACACACACAAGAGTCTTTTTTTTTTAATCAGATTTGTAATAGAAAATAACTATTCTTTATTTGCTTATTTGTAAAGAATATGAAAGTGTAAAAAAAAGCGACAATCTTATAAAACTTGCCTTTCTCATCAGCGTCAACAGTTTTGGATAACATGGAACGTAATGCAGGAATTGGAAATTCAGAAAAAATGTATAAGGCAACACCTAAGGAAATTAATAAAGCATAAATTAAGATAATATTTATTAGTTGTTAACTTAGAAAAATTTGTAAAAAACGTCATTTTAAAATTGTATAATATGTTGAATAAAGATGATTATAATTTTTATTAATATGCATTTTAAAAACTTTAATAGGTTCTTAGGTTATAAGACAGTTCCCATCAAAATCATAAAAAAAATAAATGAAGCATTTAGTGTTAAAACAATTTCAAATAGTAAATTCAGTTTCATAAAGAACACTGTTTTTTTTTTTTTTTTTTTTTTTTTTTTTTTTTTCCTAGACCATAATAATACTTAAAATCATAAATGTATTTTTAAGCAGAATATTTAAGATAATTCTAAATGATAAATTAAATACTTTTAAAGTGTAAATTTGTTTCAAAATTCTTTATTATAAACAGTTTAATAATATTACAGAAATTCCCACTCTCTAAAAACAAGTCAAATTAATTAAATTAAAAAAAATATTTATACACTTCAATCATGCAGTGGACATTTTTCTTGACAAATATATCTTGTGATAATTTATGGAAACACTTCTAAAGCAGTGCTTCCCAACTCTTTTTGAGTAGTGATTGTTTTAAGTGTGTTCTGTTATTTCTGTGACTACCTTAGTTTGAAAATTAAAATTATGAATTTATACATATATATATATATATATATATATATATATATATATATATATATATATATATATATATATATATATATATATATATATATATATATATATATATATATATATATATATATATATATACATACATATATATATATATATATATATATATGTATGTATATATATATATATATATATAAATACATATATATATATATATATATATATATATATATTAGTCATAATAGAAAACATAACAGCACAAAATATAAAAATTTTATCAAAACCAAAATACAGTTTAATCAAAAATATTGTACTAAAATTAACAAATATATTAAGTAAAATGATTAAATAAAAGTAACAGCTCAGTAATATCAGAATGAACAAACAGCAAACAAACATTATAATGAAAAAACAAACAATAGTAAATTAAAGTTTTGAAAATAATAAAAAATATTTTCATTTCTTTTTTAAAAAAATGAATTTGCTCAACTAGAAGAATTTATGACAATGTTCGCTCGTGTTGTCCACAGCATTTTTCTATACAGCATCATAAATTGACAATGAAACTTCAAATTTTTTCCTGAAAAATAGCTTTGCTTAACTAGAAACTTCTCATGTTTATAGCTTTTAGTTACTACATGAAATGGATACAAAGCATATAATGAAATTTGGAAAATGTAAATGATTTCTTAATAATTTGAAATGTAATGCATATTTTGACTAAAAAATTTTTTATAAAATAACATGGGTTAAGACAACAGAAGTGTGCGATCGATAAAATGGGCTAAAGGGAATATGACATAACTTTCACTTAATGGCATCATGTGACTATTTACATGGAGAAATTTGTTTTGTCTGCTTGTAATTTTTGAGGTATTTGATTAGTAATTTTATCTTATATCAATATTGTTTTCATGATTTTGAATTACTTTCCTTGAAGAATATATATGACTATGTAGGAAAACATTGTAGCATACCTGTGCAGATAATTCTGCAGACAATGATTAGGTTATTTTATGTATTTAATTTATATTGTTGTTGTCTGTAATATTTTAAGTTATATACTAAGTATTGTTTATATATATTTCATATACTGGTATTTAGATTTATTTAGCATAGTGTAATATTGATTAATTTAAAAGTGCATTTTTTCCAAGAATGTTTGTTAATGTTTTATATTTATTTTTAATGCCCATATTAAATTAAGTCTAGATGAAACTACTGTAGCTTTTTTAGGATGGATGTCACTGCTTGTTTAATTAAAATTTGAGTTTTCATAAAAATGCATTTTGTTTACTTAAGACATTTAGCTTTATTGCCCATATTCACCCATTGTAGACCTCCTGATATTTAGTTTGTATTATATATAGTAATTTTATTATGTAATATGTGCGAAATTAGTTTCCAGTTATCAGCATTTTAATGCCTTTGTAGTGAATAATTGTAACAAAATATTCAGAACTTTGATATTTGGAATTTAAAGTAGAGCACAATTGTACAGTTAAAGTTCAAACACAATCAGTATTTGGAAACCGGATATTACGCATAGTGACATAATATAGGTTGGCAAGATAACTATGCAGCATTTGGTGCAAAAATTCAAAATTGTGCCAAACCCGCACAGTTCTATGGTCTTTTATAACATTAGATTAACTTTTAATTTCAAGTTCATCTAATCTTAATACTTAGATAAAGGATTTTCTACAGTAGTTCCAAAGAGATTTCCCCACTGAACTTTAATTACAGAAAACCCTTAATAGAATAGTTAAAATACTTTTAAAGTTAATAAAATAGTGTGTGTGCGTTGATGATAAGATACTTCATCAGAATATCATAAACCATTTTAGCTTCTTAGTGTGATCCAATTAGTACTTTTCACATAATATATATATGGTATAAATTACGTTGTTACATAATGGCCGGCTACATAGTTTCCACCTTTAAGCACTACAAGGGGTGGAAGTTATGAAGGGCACCAATAGGGTGCATCATTGTAGATCTAGAGGTGGGTCTTTGTAATTTAGAAGAACTAAACAGAAGATGCCTGAAGGCATCATTTCACATGGAGGATATTGTAACCATGACATATTTTACATGCCTAAGCTGCCATTAGGGAACACATTGGATCTTTGATTGAGACAGGATTTGAATCACTACCTGCCAATAATGAGAATGAACACTCTATCCAACTAGGCAACTACAGACCAAGAAATATAAATACAACTTATGAAAAGGCAGTAACTTTCTTTATAAATTAAAATTTTTGATAGATTTTGAGATAGATCTTAAATTTTTACTAAAGTAATCCATTTTACTGCAGTAAATTATAAATACAGCTCATTTGATACTCTATATCAATAGCCAGAACTGATCAAAATGAACATTTGAAAACATTAATCAATAAAACAAGTGCATTTGCAGAGTTTACGTTAATTCAGATCAGTTTTAACTTTCAATTAGACTTACATATTAATTCATGATATTTAGTAACAATATTGGAGGTACATTAAGCAACAGTAATAATTAGAAATTCTTTAATACATAATACAAAATTACACTTAAAAATTCAACTATCAAATATTCTTATAATTTTTTTTAATTCATTTTACTTTCACCTTTATTTTAAAATAATTTCAAATCAATATAATATTTTACAAATGTAAAAATGTCTACTTACAGCTATAGACCATGACATTATTGATACTTAGGCCAAAAACAACAAAACCAGCAATTCGTGATAACATTCCAATCATTGCAAACACATAGTCTGGTACATTAAAAAAATACAACAATGTAGGCAAACCAATAAGAAGAGCTGCTCCTTCTAAAATAAATTGTAGAGCATGAAAGAGAGTGTATTCAGGTAATTTCCATCCTAATTCTTTCACAAAGTAATAGCCCAAAACTGTTTGTACTAGAATTAAAAATAATAAAACATATTGAAAAGATATCTTAAATTTAATTCAATGAAAACAATAATTGAGATCAAGCAAAACTATTTAAAAAAAGTTTACTTTATTTTGAAAAACATTGCTTTGCTTCAATATATTTAAAATGAAATTTTGATGTAATAAAAATGTATCTTAAGTGAAAAACAAATGATAAATGTTATTTATATTTAAAGCAGCAATTTAATTTTTTACTTACTGATCTAGACATTTCTAATAGCTGAACAACAAATTTGTGAAAAATTTTAATTGGTTTAATTAAAATTTTTATATAATTTATTTTTATGACAAGGGTATAAATATGATTTGTATATTTTAGGAAATCTAAGATTTCGACATTACATTCCCTTAATTTAACTTGATGAAATTTTATAACTTGTTACACCTTTCCAATTAGCACTCGGCATGTATTTCCAATCTCAGTTATGACTTCAAGTAATCTTAGTTATAAACTGAGTTACATCCCTAATGAATCTTACTCATAAAATAGTTTTTAAAAACATATTATACTAAAAAGGAAATATGGAATCTTGAATTTATTACTCAATGTAACTGAAATTTCTCACAGATGTGAAAAGTGATATCTTTTACATAATTTATGACTCAAATTTTTATAGATATTGAATTTTTGGTCTACCAACTTAAACTTCCAAATCATTTTATTTCATAAAAATATAATGTGAATTTTTCTATAGCTGATAAGAGTAAATAGATGTAATCTCTTTGCGACATATAACTTGAAATTTATTTAATTAACATACACTTTTTAAAATATTTCTCTCATAATATTCATATGAAAATAAAGAATTTATGAAAGCATTATAAATAAAATATTACACTACAAAAAGTACTTTACAAAGTAATATTAGCAAATTAGTATATATAAAATATATGTTGATTTCTACACATTAATTTAAGAGTTTCTACATGTTTTACTTACCAACACCTCCAAAATATACCAAAAATAATGCTAGTAGCATCAGAAGCACCTTTTTTCTCTTTCCTCCTTCTCGTGGTCTAAACACTGTTTTTAATGATTCAATCACATGCTTAATATTAAAATACCCTGCACATGATAGGTTAGATTCTAGGGACTGAGACTCAGGAATGTGGCTTGGAATAACAAGAGAAATATATATTATAATAAAAATCGAAACCAGAGCTTCAAACATAAACAGCATAGCAAATTCATTGATAACATAATCATAATGAGGATCTTTGAGAAACAATCCAGACATATAAATACCAGTGGTCCCACCAATAAATAGCATAGATTCCAAGATAACAATTCGTTTTGATCTAGACTGTTCATGAGTGAAGTCTGAAATGTAACCGAAAGTTGTTGCAATAATACCCACACTACCGAATGTAATACCAGATATTACAGAACTTATAAAAAAATAAGCAACATGAGTATCGATAAAAATTGAAAGCAAGCAGTTGACAATAGAAGCACAAGCAGTTCCTATAGGGGGGATAAGCATTGGAAATTTCCTACCAAAGCGATCGCACCAGGATCCAATATAAAGGCTACTAATAAAAGTAAAAAAGAATAAGCAACAATTATAACGTTTAAACCATGAAGCAGATTCATTTAATTCCTTTGTATTATTATGCTTTAATGCATAATTGCAAATACTAATATTGATTGGGTGATTTAACTGATTGCAAGATTTAACGTAAAAGAGTTCTTGTAACGCCATTGTTTCCATAAATATTGACAACATATATAAAAATAAAATAGGCTCAACAGAAATAAGTTTTATTTTCAATAAGCAAAATTGCCCTTTCATTTTTTTATCTAGATAAAAACCAACTATTAAAAGACAATTAAAAATAATTATAAATGCTTTTTAAAGTAATTAAAAGCTAAAATCCTGAAAGATTAAAATCCTTTATAATTAAATTTATACTAAAAGAAGAGAAATATTAGAATATTTGTGATTTAAAATATTTTATTTCGTTATCAATAGATGGGGAATAGTCCCGAACCCATGTTTGTTTTGAATTTAGTTTATTGTATCCCAAACAAAGACACGGCGCAAACTACAGGACTATACTCTGATGCTAGGGGAATTTTTCGTGAATTAACGGAGAAGTAATAAAGACGTCATATCATGTGACTATGTGACGTCATTGTTCAATAGAACCAATGAAAATATTTACATCATATTGAATTATTTAAATACATTTTAACTGATGGGCAATATCTTTTTGTGAAATTATGACTGTTTATTTATCGAGACATCTGATATATATATATATATATATATATATATATATATATATATATATATATATATATATATATATATATATATATATATATATATATATATATATATATATATATAAACTCTCTAAACTGTGTGGCGGCATGACAGCCCATGTGGGCCAACTCCTACAGCACCCATCTCTATTTTCTTGACCGAGAGGCCCTGGGTAGTCAGCCAAATGCTGAAACCCCAGTGTTTTAAGCATGTTTTTGGTGCTCAGTTTATCGACCAATTGAAATATAATATATAGTTATAATTTTAAAATAGATATTTGAAATAATTTTTATAATAACTATAAATTGTAAAAATACCTATAAGTTTTCATATAAAAGGCAAGCAAATTATCAACACATTTCAAATAGTATTAAAATATTTTTCATGTAAATTATTTTATGAATTAGAAAAAATTATAATAATGCATTCCTGAATGTTTAAAATTTTAAGCGAATTCTGCAATGATATCTAATTTTTACTAAATTTCTTTATAAAATATGTAACAAAATTACTGTTTCAGTTGTATAATAAATGTTATTATTTTAATAATAACATTTACTTTAAATAAAGAAAATTAAAAACTAAATTGTATTACTTTCCGTATTTAAAATAATAGTTTTCTTTATTTTATCATCATTAATAAATAATTTAATAAAAAGGTTATATCTAATATTCCTAAATTAATTTAATGATCTATGCGAAGAATTTTCATGAATTAATCTTCATGATAAAAATATTGATAAAAGTTAATCGCAAACATTATTTCGAAGGGAGAAATAAAAAGAAAAAACAAAAAAGGGGTAAATAATGTGTTTTGTCACCGGTGCCCTGCCAGATATTTCTAAGTTTCTGGAAAACTTAAAAGTTCTCTCGTTGCTCTAGTTGCTCGTTTTGTGACGTCACTTGTTCGCCAAAGTTTGCCGGCGTCAGTTTCCAGGTCAATTTATTCAAGCTTGCCCCTGGCCAAATCAATCATGTGATAGGGAAAAGAAAAAAAATACCTGTAACCGGTATTTTAATGAAATAACCAATACTTGATATTTTTAGTCATAAAGTTAAACCAACAGTTGCAGTTATAATGTACTGGTCAGAAAGTACCTATGTTAAATTAATCAGTGTATTTGCTATGCACTCACTCAATGGAAAGTAACAATTTCAAATCCAGAAAGGCCAATGAAAAGTGACTATGTCAAAGTAATTATAATGTAGTTGCAATGTACTTGACTG
Organism: Latrodectus elegans; assembly: GCA_030067965.1. Classification (NCBI taxonomy): domain Eukaryota; kingdom Metazoa; phylum Arthropoda; class Arachnida; order Araneae; family Theridiidae; genus Latrodectus; species Latrodectus elegans. The sequence continues at coordinate 122,734,700 of CM057814.1, forward strand.
AATGTAACAAGTACAGAAGTAATTAAAGACAAAGCGAGTACACCAACTAAAAGTAACAATGTCATTGATATATCGATACAGATGGATGAATTAGGAGATTGTGGTAGGATTTTAATTTACTACTGTTTGAGGAAACTCGGACCCGCGCTAACTTTGTTACTTGAAAAAACTTTCCATGGAAAATAAAGTGCTCATTTATAAAGCATATCTTCGACCACTTATTTCCTATGCCTGCCCTATCTGGGGTTACACCCACGATAGTAAAATTAAAAAACTGGAAACTCTTCAAAATAAAGCCCTCAGATGGGCAGTTAAGGCCCCCTGGTTCATTAGAAACCAAAAAATCAGACAAGAATTAAAAATCCCTACCCTGAGAGAATTCTTCGCGAAAATAATTCATAACGTGATTAAAAATATTGATAAAACTAATAACGAAACAATAATTAGCCTTTCGTCCTATAATGACCTAAGTACCCATAATAGATCGCATCCTCTCTCATTGTTCAGATATTGCCCAAAGTTTCCTCACCAACCACCATGAAATAAACTGTAAATAGAAAAAAAATTATCTTTGATAACTACTTCTTTGTATGGAAAAAAAAGAGACTACTAAAAAGATAAAAGGATTTTTTTTTGTTACATCTCATTCTATATGTGGAAAAAAAAAAACTATTCAAAATAAAAATGATGAGGAAAAATGCATATATAAGTGTGCATACTAAATGTATATAAAAAACAGATTTTTTTTTAATATACATGTATATGTAGATACATAAAATATAAAAAAAAGATAAAGATAAATATATTGTATTACAGACAAATTTATATCTTGTAAATATTATAGCATGTATAAATTCTTGTAAATACCTTTACCTGTTCTTATGTAAATATTCTTATTTCTCTCAATTTATTCCTTAACTATTTCCTTTATTATTCTATTACTTTCATTTAATTTAAATATATAAATAATAAATTAATCAACAATAATTTTTTAAATTCTGAAATAAATTTTATGAAATAAACATAGTCCCGTCCATTAAAATTTCAAACTTATTTTAAGCCAATCAGATTCAAGTTATAGCTCACCAACCAAGAACCAGCTATCTAATGAGGGTAGAGGATCGCCAGATCCAGGGAACTCTGAAAACTGCCAGCCGGCAATCACTTCAAGATTGTTACTTGAAGTACCAAATATTTTGAAAAAAAGTTCTGGTTACACGTTGTAACACAAAAATATCGATAACAAACCACTTGGGATTGGATTTCGTTAAGTTTCTTGTACTTGATTCAAATTTACTACATAGTTACTTTTGCAGTAATCAGTATTTTATCGGTTACATTTTGTTTTGTGCTGCTATTTATTGGATTAAAATATAATGACAAACTTCTTTTAAGTTTTATAAATAAATTGAATGAAAACTAAATTAGTTAATAATTAGTTTAAAATATGTAATCAAATCTATAAAATATTTTATGATTTCATAAAACTTATTAATATAATTAATATTTATTTAAATCTTGATCATTAATAAATAGCCATTCACTTAATTGTTAATAAAAAGAGCTTATGTGATAATCTATAAAAAATAATTCTTTTTATTTATGCTACATTTCATTAAATTCAATTTTTTGTTTTTTCCTGTAATGCTTTAATTTTTAGTATGATGCAAAGAAATATAAGTTATTTCCACAACAAACAGTTTTTCTGAGAAAAATTTCGAACTTATAAATTTTCCTAAACATATTTCATTCAATATAAAAAATCATAAACTTTTGCTTTTTATATTTGTTTTCAGAATTTATAGCTGTTCTAAGTGAATTTTTCAAATTACTCGATTGTAATTCTCAAAGATTTACAACGTTAATTAAAATATAAATTTAGTGAGGCAATATAATTTCTATTTTGCAACGTAATCAGCTTAATTTTTGTTTGAATTTAGAAATTTTCCGAATTATATAAATGAATTTTTATAGTTAACTGGCAAATAAATTCGAAGAACTTTAAAGTTGTTGTATTACTCAATTACAAAGAGATTATTTAAAGCTTGCTTAGAAAAATACAGAATTAATTTTAAGAAAATCAACTTTTTTAAATTTATTTTATTTTTTTGATTATTAAACATTAAGGAAATAATTCTAGCAATATTTGTTGATACATAGTGAATAGTAATTTTTTAAGACGTTTATTTGCTTATATAATCAAATAAACGTAAATAATATAAGCAATATATAAGCAGATATTAATATAATAAAAAATATAAGCAAATAAACTTAAGATAAGTTTATTTGCTTATATTTTTAAGTAGTAAATAAACCTGATTTTTCTGAAATAAAAATTGAATTGATTCACATATCTTGTTTTAATTTCAAAAATCTTAAACAATTTATGGATAAATAAAGTAACTTTGCAATGAAAACTGCTTTAATAATGTTTAAGTAAATATGACCCTTCTATATTTGAGTAACTTTTACAGTTGCATAAAAATTCATTGCATATAAAAAATATAAGTTTTACCAAAAATCTAAATTTTATATTTTAAGGTAAGATATTAAGTAATGTAATGTTTAATACAAAATGAAGGAAGAAAAATACGTGTAATTTATTTGCATTAAGCCATAATTTAAAAAATACACATGACAGTAAAATATGATGGCATAATTAGAGATAAAAAGTAAAAATTGATTTAAAGATATTTTTGCCTTACGAATTTCTAAATATAAAATTAATAAACTACCTTTATTAGGTTTAAATAAACATTCCCATTATAAGAATAAAAATTACTTATACGGTAAAAAAAATATAAAAGATAAATTTTTCGAAAATTTTAAATTCTATATATTTAAGGTAAAATATAGAGTGAAAGTAAAACATGGTAAAATAAAGAAATACACATATTTATACGGAATCAAAATAAAAAATATACACATAATAATAAAAATAACAAAGGAAGTATATAAACGGATTTAATTTAAATATTTTTTTCAATATAAAAAAATCTGAAAACCAAAATAAAATACATTTGTATTTAAAAAGCTTCATATAAATATGTGCATACTACATCTCAATATTTTAACAGTTTAATGAAAATTCATTATATAAAATTATATTCAACTGTATAAATTATTTTGATTAAAAATATTATTAAAAATTACAAAATATTTTTTCTTGCGAAACTTTAAACTCTATAATCATATTTTAATGCAAAATATTGTGATATAAAACAATGGACGAATTTAAAAATTACTCATATTTACATAAAACCATAAAAAATTATCATGATATTAAATAAAAGCAACAACAAAAATTCATAGAAAATATAATCATTTTTCTCTTATAATAATTAAAATAAATTGATTCTTCATAAAAGAAAAAATATTTTAAATAAAAAATATAGCACTTTACCTCCCTAGAAGTAAACATATTTACAATTTATCATAAAGTGGATTGAAAATAGTTAAAGAAGTCAAACTTTTGATAAATATTTGATAAATACTTATTTTATTTTAAATTCGATGCAAATATTAGAATACTGAATAAATTCCAAATTTTTTGAAATAAGCAACTATTCTACAATTATATAATATTTTATTCATAAAAAATTTAAGTTTATTTTTAACTGCACGATTAACATATAATAATATATCAGAAATTATTCTGTAATATTAATACACATTATAAAAAAATTGTTTATTTCTTCACGATTTAAACTGAATGTACAAAAAATTACGTTCGTAAAGCTGAATTCAAAACATAGCTTTATAAAAATAAAGGTCATTTTTCTCAATCTAATATATATCAGTGGAGTGCATTTTAATTTAGATACTTACTTCACACTTGCATTATTGTGAAATAAGCTACAAATACGTATTTTCTGATTAAAACTTTTAAGTGAAATTAATGTTTTTATAAAACAACTTAATATAAAGTTTAATTAACTTGCTTAAATGTAACAGATTATAAATAATGAGTGAATGTTTTTGTCTTTTTAACTCGCACTAATTTACATTAATTTAAAAGAAAAATTCAATAATTGAAATACAAAAAGATCAAGAAAATTCCACACAGAATTCAGTGAAGTTATTCATAAATAATAATCAATACGAACCAAGTAAGAAAAAAGTAATCATATCCGAACTTTGCACATGGTATGTTCATTTCACCTCTCACAATAATGGTTCTCTTGCTGCTTAGTGCCTCCGGAATTCAGTTTTTTCTTTATCATTTGGTATGAGGAAATAATGTATAAAATTTTCTGCACATTATTTTTGAAATTTTTTTTATTCACAAGTTATGCTTTTTCCAGCATTTTCATTGCTTTTATGGATATTTATTTTCTTCAATATATATGATCTCCACAAATCACAATTTTATAAGAAATAATATATTGCCTGATGACCAAGAGAATGGTTCCACCAATTTGATTGTGCCTGGCTAATGACGTAGAAATAAAACACTTTTCCTTTTTGACAGGAGACACTTCTGGCTTACTTAACTCATTCAGCTACAGAGAATAATATAAAGTAATCAACAATAACCTCCCAATTCTTGACATTTTAGCCCCCTTCGAGATAAACAGTGGTTTTTTAGCACACTTACCACCACTCGCTAAATTACTTGGATGAAGTGATTCTTGTGATAAATGGACAGTATGTCCATTGAGAGTGTTTGTTTTCATATTCAATGGATATAAAGCTCAGTTGGCTAAGTAGCTTATATGGATTCCCATTAAGATAATCAAAGTGAAGCATCATATCCCATGGACAGTGATTGGGAAAGTGACAACATTTTTAATCACTGGGTTGCTGGCAACTAAGGGACGTGTCCCACGTTGATCTGTGACGTCCAAAGTCTTTTCGCTGGTGTGGTGTGGATGTGGGGAGGAGGGTGCCAGCTCAGATGAGACCTCATCCCCTGACAATGGTTCGAAATTAGATAGCGCTTAGTGATGGTTCAGTATTTCAAACCCTTTAAATAAATAATAAATTCGTCGACATGACGTATATACATGCCTTCTTAAAGGATGTTCAGAGCATCACCACAGAGATTACAAGGCCTGAGCTACTGAATTGGAAGGAACTATGACGTCATGAAAAGAAGACCAGTTTCGCCTGTCGGAAGTGAGGGAAAGAAATATTTTCGATGCATAACATGTTAAATTATGTAAAATGTGGAGCTGATTTTATTATAGTTAAAAACATTTTATTTAGCTTATGTTTTATTAGATTCATTCATTAGATTGTTCTAATGAAACTCCATAAACTAAATATAAAAAAATTTCATTATTGATTCAAAATTCCAATTAATATTCAAAATTGATTTCATTAGATTTTATCTTCCCGCACAGTATATATATATTTTAAAGAAATTACTGAATAATGCCCTCTATGTATAATTATGGTCATCAAAGAGATTACGATAGCAATAAGCGAGTATTTAAATTTCCAAGGGGTTAAAAACTTTTTAATAAATGAACGTGCATCATTCATAGAAAAGATTTTCAACCAATGAAGTCATCAATAATAAGTTTTGTACACTTAATTATCATTCTTATTTAGAATGCCCTACTTAATTATGTACATTAAAAATAATTGAATGTTAAAATGAATTGCTTCAGGAATATTTTAAATTTAAGAGAAAAAACGGCTAATACTTTTTTAAAATTAATTTATAAATAAAATTTTTATTGTTTATATAAATATGTAATGTAAGAAATTCCTTTGTAATGCTAATTGTGTAATCCCTTAGTATGAAGGCCAAATGTATAAATATGAATATTTTATAATTTTTAACTTAATTACGTAATTATATTTTGCATAGTTATAATGAGTAATACTTCTGTGTGCTGATTCTTCGATTAAAAACTATTATACATATCTAGCGATAAAAAATAGCTAGAAATAAAATTTTCTAGAATAAAACATGCTTTAGTTTTCCTGTATTCAATCATATATAATGCAATTAAATTTTATCAATTTACAAATAAAAAGTTTGAAGCAATTTTTAATTTGTAAATTCAAAATGTATACGATTCTATTTAATTTATAACATAAATATTATTTATTTACAATAAAAGTATTTACAGATTTAAAAGTCGAATATTAATTTGTTCATGTGAATCAAATTAAATTTTTCAAAATTATTTTAAGCATTTTAATTTTTCAGAAAATTTAAATAGCGATCACTAAATTTGAATACATATACTATTTCTTTCAGTTTGAAACTTTTATTTTGACAGCTTAATTTTTAATAAAGAGAAAAAATGTGTAAAAAGTACTTTTTTCAAATTTTGTATAGAAATGTTTATTTTTATAAATATGTAATTTGCTTTATAAATTTCTTAAGGTATAATGATTAATTATTTAATTTACTTTTTGTGCATGATCTTTTATTAGCACAGTTTCAAAAAATTGTAGTGTAGAAGTGATAAAATTAACAAATAAAATTAACATTGATGTAATAAAAAATTTAAGCACATTTATTGATATGATTAAGCTGCAAAGTTAAAAAGAAAAAAGAAAATCCATATTTTAAGTAAAAAAATCAAATTTTGTTTTAGTTTGTGAATTGCAATTTAAGGAGGATATTAAAAGAAAAACATATACATGATACCGAAACTAGAGAAAATTTCTTCTGCTATTGTATAACGATGAATATGCAGTAAAAACATATACCTTTATACTTTTTCAAATATTCATGAAAAAAAATATTTTTTACTTAAAGCTGTGTTTTATTTTTGATTTCATTTACTTCTTATTCAAAATCGAAAATATATAATTTGATCTAATTATGACATTATATTTCCAATGTTAAATTTTTTAGAAAAGATTTGTATTTAATAATTACTAATGTAAGCAATATTAAAATATCAAAATTTTAATATCTTTTTGTAAATATCTCACAAATTTTTAAGAAGCATTAACCATTTGAGGGGCAGTGTTGGCAAATGCAAACACCATTTTCTATATTTTTTCTCTAAATGCTCAAATGTTATTTTATTGCAAACACTAAACAGAATCCATCATCTAACTTTTATTTACACACAGCAGATGGCAGCACAAATAAATTGAATATAAACTGAGAACGAAGATTTGGAAATATAGACTGTTTTTAATCCGTTTAATTAAAAATTCTGAGAATAAATATAAAACATATTTTTTTTAAATGCAGTTTACGTATTATTTTTCTTCGTGCATATGATGTTCTAGGTGTACAATTATAACAAAGTAATGTTCACTTATGTTTTTATAAGTTTTTTCCAAGTGTCATTCGACACCACTTGTCCCAGTAGGTGATTCTCTTTCTTATCCCGAAGAGGAAGAGCGAATATTGCACGGTGGTGTTTTGAATTCAGTTCCCCTCAAGTATATGCAACTGGGTTTTATTTACACAGCAAGTGAAAGTTGGGGTTGATTTCAAAGGGTGAATTGGAGGGGAGGAGTAGGGTAGGGGTTGATGAAGGGTGGGAAATTTACAAGGGAATGTTTTTGGCTCATTTCTTGGATTTTATTCTCTTGAAAGGGATGCTTTTATTCCTTGAGCTCCATTTATTTTACTGATTCCGTTAGTTTGAAGTTTAAATTTCTATGCTATATTAATTGATTTCTTTACTCAAGACGATATATTTATTTATTTTGAGTGATATTAACTTTTCTTAAAATGTGACACGGAAAAAACTTGATATTCAGGAATGCATTCATTTTGTACACCCTTTTGCCAGACTTTGAAACAGATTCTAAAAATTTAAAAATCTTTCGAAGTGAAATAGTAATGGGTATAATAGCTATGGCAAACGAAGGAAAAACTATAAAAAAGAAATCAACTCCCTGTCAACATAAAAAGAAACTGAAATACCAAGTTATCTGATGAAACTTGATTGAAAAATGCTGACCATTTTCCTGCAAAATGTTAACCAAAGAGGTGCACGTTTTGTTGCACTAAAGCTAAGCCACATTTTACAAGAATTACATGCCAGACATGCAATGTAGGGCTATGTCTAAGCAAACAGAATCCCAAATGTTTTGAAAAATTTCATTCAAAATAACTAAAACAATTTTGTATAATAATTTACATTTTTACATTCATTTTCTGTCTCTAATTATTGGTAACCATGATCTTCAATACAATTAATTTTTGTAACTTTATAGATATATTAACTATTCAAATGTACTCAACATTGTGATTTTCTTAATGTTTTATTGCATTAACATTTCATATTCTTAGAATAGTGTAAATTTATACATTATTATCTTTATTTGCTATGCCACGAACCTTTTTATCATGTAATCCTAAGTATTATTTCCTTTTATCTATAAAAATTAATATAAAGGTAATTTTTGAATATCTAGCATACTTCATTTATAACGGAACCTTTTACCATTTATTTCCATCACTTTTTATGTTTTTAATATGTAGAGTAAAAGTATTTTTTCAAGCAACAATTTAAGCTCTAGTGTTGTCAATTGCCAGCACCACCCTTACAAATATACAGTACTTTGAAATTTTTTTTAATTCATAATGTGTGTTTTTAGACCCTTATGGTTAGATAAAGACCATTTTTATACAAGAGAATGATAAATTTCTTATAATGCCCCTCAAACGGTTAAAAAAATATAGATCAATGATAGTAAAATTTTTCTGTCTAATGAACTAATTCATTAAGTTAATTTAAAAATGTTAGTCTAACAAATCTAAAACTATTGTTGGTAAATAAAAGGAATTTTACATCCGTTTTATTTTTTTTATTCATTAAAACATTTTAATTCGTTAATTCCAATTTGTCTCAAATTCTTATCTTATTTTTCTGGGATTTTTAGTTAAATTAATATAAAGTTTTACTTTAAGAAACCATACACAATATTATTGAGAAGAAAAGAATTTAGTAAATATGTGTGTGATTATCTGAATCGCAATATTATTAATATAAAAATATTGTTTAATTTTTCTCCTAAATCTAAGCATGCACAGTTTTACCCTAGTTTATATGTGTTTTGCTTTATATTTCTATTTATAAAACTACATCAGTGTTCCTTATGAATGTTCTTAAGTTGTATACAATTATATCAATTATTTTTTAGATTGTATACAGTTATAAGTAATGAAAATATACAGACATTTTTATACTGTGGATAATCAGCATAAAAATGTCTGTACATTTTTTCAAATAAATAAGAATAAGTAATTTTTAACTTAAGTCTTTCAGTTTTAAAATAATTTATTTATTTTTTAAAATCGAGGAAATGTAATTTGATGCAATTGTAATATTTAATTTTATATAACAAATAACAGGATAAGCAATTTTGAACTCTCTATTTTAATAAGCTCTACTTTTTTAATAAAAAAATAAATATTAAGTAAAATAAAATTATTTTATCTTTCAATAATGAACATGTTACTGCTATGGTAAGCATGTAAATGTTCTCTATCACGTTATTTACTCCGATTCTTTCATTAAATGGAGATGCCAAGATTTTAAATCGTTTCATAACATTTTTTTTGTTTTTAGTTTTTTTATAAAATTTAAATTTAACTTATAGTCAAAGCATCATTAACGATACATCATGCATACCAGACAGAGAGAATGATGAACAGCATGTTAATTTTAATTTTTATTTCAAAAATCAAGTATAGTACAGTAACATATACCAGAACAATTCTTACAATTAAGCAGATGAAAATATAAAATATCTGAAAGAAAATTTAATTTACAAAATTATACAAAAAGGAAATTTTGAGATATAGAAAAATTATTTTTAAATTATGAAACAAATGAATAATTATTTAAAATTTTTAAGCAAAATTATTTTAAACTTTAAAGTTTTATTTATCATCATTATTTTGTAGTTACTGTTTGGCAACACATGTAATTTATTTACAGTGTGAATAGAGTCGCCATCTGTTGTTATTAACCGAACAAACTAATTCGTTAAGTTAATTTTAAATTTTATTTCAGCAAAACTTATTTTAAATTTAAATCAACAAATCTGTGCGAATGAAAATAATTTTATATTTGTTCATTTTAATGCGATATTTTAATTTATCACAAAAAGTAGACATTTTTTATAGTTTCAAGCATGCAAATTTTGTTACTTTAATTTTTTCCTATATATAAGCGACTGTGAAGATTTCAATAAGTCTGCCTCATTACTCTCGAACTCAAGCTCCTAATCTGAAGTATTAAACATTGCTATCGGACGTTATGGATATTTTAAACCAATGAGAATTTGCTTATTATGTTCAGCACTATTAAAGTGAAAGAAGTACTTTAGAGTGTTCTACTTATACCTTGATATTACAAGCATGAAAGCATTTTTATTATGAAGGTAACGAGAAATAAGCATTTATTATAGTATTTATATATACACAAACAAAACTAAATCTGAATGTCAGGGAAAACATTACAAGATAAACTAAAGGTTTTTTTATCTGCTATATTTTATTAGAAAAACTAAGATATTTAAGTTTTGCTTTATACTTCTTTTCTGCATTAAGAATAAAGCCACTTTTTCAAGCATTAAATCTTTCATATATGCATCAAATAAAAATATTCACTACAAGAGGAATCTTGAGGTTCATTAGTATATAGCATAAAACAATATTCTACTCTTTAGTCAGCAATTGTTCCTCTAAGAATATCAGCTTGAATTGGACATGCTAGCTCAAGATGTCTTAAATTAACAATAAAAGAATATAAATAATTTAATTTATTGCTACTATTCTGTAAATTATTAAGGGTACAAATTTGTCATTCTTATAAATATATTTTAAGCTATGAAATGATTTACAAAAGCTTGTCCTCAAAGGAAGATTTTTTATTGTTTGAAAAGGATTTTATCTAAGCAATCACATTTTACCATTCTTCACAGTATAAACACGCGAATAAAGAAGTTTTTATTCATTCAGTTGTTCTTATTATATCAGTATTAAATAAAGTATGTAAATTCTCAATTATTTATAATATCGCGAGAGAGTAGATATTTTGAGTTAAATAATTAAAGTTAATGATTTCCTCTTACCAATAATACATATTTAAAGGGAAGTTAACTGTAGGGAGTAAACTATATGAAAATTCAGATAACTTACTTAGTAGTCAATGTAATTATAAATTTATTATCTTGTAATATACATTATTTCTTGTTTTATATTTTATATTATCTCTTGAGAAAAGTTTCCCCAAAACTCTGATAAATTTCTTCAATAGTTTTTTTTTGTGCTTTTATCAAAATAATGACTGTTTTTAACGATCAATGGGCAACATAGTGATCTATATCAATTAAATTAAATTAGTGAATAATTAAAAAACGCAAAAATATAAATTAAAAATATTAATTATTTATTATTAATAATTACATTTTTATTTTTCAATAATTTTGTTTTTAAATAATTATATTTATCTCTATAAATGTCTTATAATTTATTATTCTTCAGTTGAAAATCTAAAATCTAATGAACACTTCATTTTGTAAGAAATTAAAATGTTTTAGCATGAACTATAATTATTTAAAATTTGTTTGTTGAAAAGAGGTAACTCAAATGAACTCGGTCACGTGGTCGGTTGTCAGATACTTTGAACCTGTCGAAATCCAAAATCGTAATGCGCTCTCCATTTCCTGATTTCAACGACATTAATGTGTTGAGGTCAGGAAATGGAATGTATTTCGCGCGCGATGCTTAGTTTGTCGCGCACGATACTTCGCTGGTAATAATCGACGAATTTGCGAACAGCCTAACGGTATAGTCTGGGGCTTGCCAATTACGCTATGATTACTGTATTCGATAGATATAAATCTTTTATCTTGGTAAATTTTGAGGCTCACCCGCAACGTTACGCATTCAATAGATATGGGTTCAAATATACGTTTAGATATGGCTTGCGTAGGAATGATTAGAATCAGAATTAGTTAAGCTGCTTCCGATAAGTTGCAAAGATCTCAGTAACTTGGTAAGGAAAGGAGAAGTTGTCGTAAACAGTTGGTACCAACTTAACAATTCCATTCAAACATCATCATGATAAGCAAAATAATTCAGAGAATTTGATGTTCTGTCATTGGTGTTTTGTTATACAGGAAGAAGGATGCCAGTTCTAATGATACGTATATGAATTATCCATGATTAATTGGTATAGTCAATGGAGCTGTGTCAGCAAATTACAAGGCGTTAGACTGTGCTTCGTAGATAGGCACAACTAGAAACGTACCTCAATAACCAAACTTAACACAGCAGGCCTAAACTAAAAACTGACATTTGATTCTTACTTTAATTTTCTGATTGGACTCTAATGTGCAAAATTATAAAATAATTCGAGATCTTAGAGACATATGATATTGTTTACTTTTGTCTTTTTTTTGTGTGTGTGTGTGTGTGTGAGAGAGAGAGAGAGAGGTTTTAAACACAATATTAATATGAAATTTCTTCAGAAGAAAAAAGCTATTAAGTAAAAAATTCATTAAACTCTAACATATTGAGATAAACATTTTCTTTTTCTGAATTTCTACGAAATTTTCTTGCTTGAAAAAGAAGAAATATAGGTACTTTTCAATTATACCCCCGCTTTTGATCCTAAAGAAATAGCATATATATATATATATATATATATATATATATATATATATATATATATATATATTTTAAAAAAAGCGGAAATAATATAAAAGAGATACGATGGTTTTATTTGCTCAAAACTTTATAATGAATTTAATATACACTAAATCGAGTTTTTCAGGCAAAAATCGACTAAAAAGTGATAAGCAATAGTAAACAAGAAAAATTCTAAACAAAGCTTAAGATTGTTGGTGCAAAATATTGCTTGGTGATAATTTTGTCGGTTAAAAGAAACATTATGGTCACAAATCACTAAAATCAAGAAACAACTACATACAGCAAAATTTAGTTTTGTCTCATTGAAAAAAGGTACTATTACATTATATCTATGCAAATGATCTGGATTGATTTGGTAACAGTTTCTACAAGAAATAAACATTAGCGTTTAAATAAGCTTCACCAATATGTGATAACTGTTTAGTTTATAAAATGTAAATAAAATGTCTGTATTATTTTTTAATGGTTTCTGAAAACAAACATTTTTAAACAATGTGTGATGGAAATAGAATATTTATGACGATAATTTACGATTATTTTCCTTTCCTGTTAAGCGATTATCAAAAATAGGGATATAATGGAAAAATATCGCAATTTGCTTAATGGATTATATAAACATCATCAGCGGAAATTATTAGATGTAATGCAAGTTTTATTTACGAAATATTTCAAATATATTTGTGATCCAGATAAGAAATTTGTCAATATATATTTATATATATATATATATATATATAATATATATATATATATAATATATATATATACATATATATATATATATATATATATATATATATATATATATATATATATATATATATATATATATATATATATATATATATATATATATATATATATATATATATATATATATATATATATATATATATATATATATATATATATATATATATTGTACCGAGCTTCAGGGTTCGTGTTGATTGAGAGTCGATAAAATAAACTCTTAACAATCACAGGATTTTTATTTGTAGAACTTTCTAAGAGATGCCGGAAAACCTCAGTATTTACGAATCACAATTATACAGTATTAATTCAACTGTAAGCAATTCCACAAAACAGAGGTTTTTAAATACCTCAGACAGACAACTCATATCCACTAGTCCAGTGATTCTCAACCTGTGGGGCGCACCCCCCTAGGAAGGCAAGAGCATATCCTAGAGAAAATGCTATTTAAAAAAACTGATTAAGTGGCTGAAAGAAAAGAACACACACATTCATACAAAACAAAATACATTTCGACATATTTAATAATTAACTTATTAAATTAAAACAACTTACTAAATTAAAAACAAATGTAATAATTATTAGTGACTTCCTTGGGTCTGTCTTTTAGAGCAAAGTTTTTCGAAGGAGGGTTTAATATTAGAAATAGATACTCTGAGTTCTTTTTCTACATTTAGCTGAGATCTATATTTTGTCTTCAAAGAAGCCACCGCAGAAAATCCAGTTACACAAAGGTAAGAGGTTAAAAATGGTGGTAGAATGCGAAATGCCTTTGCTTTTAGTGCAGAAAACTCATCATCCAATCCTGCCCAAAATTCAAAGAGTAATTTATTACTCAATTGTCTTTTGGTTCTGCCGCTAGATGTGAAGTCTATGAAGGTTTCTTCCTCTTCAATTGAGAGTGCTTCGGGAGTATTTTGAAATGGATCCATCACTCACTTGTAACTTGATATCAGTTTGTGGTCAGCAAGAAAGTTCTTAAAATTCTTTGCTAGCATTGTTATATGATTTTCATTGGTCACAAAAACAACTTTTACATATTGTTCTTCAGCCTTTTAAGTTTTAATACAATCATTCAAATTTGCAAACATTGTTAAGTTTTCTTGCTTTAAATTTCTGCTCCACAATTCCAATTTCCTACAAAAAGCATTAACTTTATCACTCGTATCCAATATATGTGTATTTGCGCCTTGTAGTTGAAGATTCTAGTTATTTAATTTCTCGAATATATCAACAATGTAGCTCAATTTCATTCTAAATAAACTATCTCGAAAATTCTCAGCTTCTGGTCTGGTTTCCTCTTCTAGGAAAACGGCGATTTCTTCTCTTAATTCATAAACACGTTGCAAAAATTTCCCTCGTGATAACCACCTTGCTTCGTAATAAAATAGTAACGCTGAATGTACTGCACCCATGTCTTTACAAAGTGCGGAAAAGATTCTTGATTTCAGGGGTCTCATTTTTATATAATTTTTTACTACGGTTACAACCGTAGTTAACACAATATTCAAACCAGGGCTCATTTCTTTGGAAGCTAAAACTTCTCTGTGGATCATGCAATGTGTCCAGTCACACTGTGGTGATTTCTGTTTCACAAGTGCTTGAATACTTTGGAATTTACCGGACACAGAACAAGCACCATCGGTTCATATTCCAACGCAATTTTTACCATTCTATGTTTGCTTCGTTCATAAAATAATTTAAGATAGCAAATAATGCGAGTGCTGTTGCTTTGAGTTCTATTGGTTTGAAGAAAAGTAATTCTTCTACTACTGATAAAATCATCACAAAATCTAACATATACAATGAAATGAGTATCTTTATTACTATCTGTTGACACACCGAGTTGTATTGAAAACAATTTCTCACGCAACTTCGACAAAAACTGGGCACTATACATCTTCAGTTATATCAGCAGTTCGACGGGCAACAATATCATTTGAAATAGGTATAGACTGCAATTGTTTTGCAAAATTATCTCCAAACATAATTTCTACAATCTCAATTAAGACTGCTAAAATAAGCTCTTTACCAATCGTATGAGGCTTTTTACATCTGGCTATTTTATATGAAACTTTGTAAGAGGTAATTAAAGCTTTTTCATTTACAGACAACGTTTTTTTAAACAATGATTTTTGCCTTTCATATGATTTTAATTTTAATTTGAAGAATTCTCTGGGTTTGCTTACGTATTCACTATGAAGCGTTTCCAAATGTTGTTTAAGTTTATTAGGTTTCATGTTGTCTGTCACCAACATTTTTGAGCAAATGATACACAGGGGCCTTTCTTCTTCATTTTTTTCAGTACCAGTGAACCAAAAATTAAAGTGTTCTTGAAAATATTTTTTTGATTTTATTTTCGGAACCAAGCTCGTCTGTGTATTTGTTAATGCTTGTCTATCGTCTAATGCTCGCTTACGCCCATTTAAAAATTTATCCGTGATTCTGCATAAATCTGCTGCCGTGAATATTTAATACGGGGATTTTTTTTGCAATTACACGAAATTATATATAACATACACATTCAAAATAGATTCAATAGCGATAGAAGGATCGACTCGAATGAGAATGTTTGGAATTGAAATTGGCGTCATAGAACTTTCTCCTTCTCCATATGGAAAAACATTTGTTCACATCTGCACACGCTCCTAACTTAACTTTTAAACTGACCAGACAAATTCCCGACAAATCGTAAATTCTCGCGAAACCACGAGAATGCCCGACATGGCGGGATGCAAGAGCAATAAAACAGTATAGGATTCTTGTTTTTTCAATGCTGAGGATCGGTGTTGCAAAATGTCAATAAATTTCCGTATTCTTGGCAATTTGTAAAGTTTAAAATTAAGGGTGTAGTGTAGGTTTAGCATCAAAATACTCCAAATACATTATTATTGTATACATTTTATTGTATGCGGTAGAGAGGGGGGCGCGATGAAAATTATGATTGAAAATTGGGCCATGAATATTAAAAGGTTGAGAAGCACTGCACTAGTCTATCCATGCCACTCGGAATTAAAAACAACTCACTTGGTCCATGGAAAGGTGCTATTTATAACTTACTTGGCGTGTTAGCCTTGGTCTTTCTCCAAGGTTTTGGCAGATTCTAGGCCATTTCGACAAATCTCGCCAAGTAGTCACCAAATCGTTAAGGATCTTGCCAAGCTTCCAAAAATTAATAGAAAAGCAGTTCTTAATGTAAACTTACATCGCACGATATTTGTTCCAGAATCTGAGTTCGGATCTGTCTGAGATATCTCAAGATGAATACAAAAGTATTTATAAATTTATAAACTCTGTAGCACAATATATATATATATATATATATATATATATATATATATATATATATATATATATATATATATATATATATATATATATATATATATATATATATATATATATATATATATATATAGTTATAAAATCGCGGTTTCATGAGATTTTAATTGTAAACGTGAATTTTCATTTTAAATTAAATTAATAAGTAAATAAAATTTAAATTGATGATAATAAATGAAATATGTGCATTATATTTTTAAATAATATTAATGATCTACCAATCACCTGTTGCAAAATTATACGATATTTAGCTAAAACCAATTATGTTTACTTATTAACCATTAAGTGGTTGTTTCTTTGGTTCCAGTTAAGCTCATGATTACGCCACTTTATTTCAATTCGCATTGGTTTAAAAGATTCATGACGTCAGATAATGTTTCAACGTCAAATCGTATTGAGGCGGCATCTTAAATCCGACTTGTGGATGGATTTGCTGACTGCCTTTAAATCGCATTATTCGAGTTGAAGCAAACAAGACGCAGTTTTTCACAGAAAGTCTGAGAATATTGTCCAAGATTATTTTCTTAATAAGACGATTTCTTATATGAAGACCAAAGCATCAGGTTGAGAAGTCATTTTCCATTGATTCAAGTCATTAACATGTTGACAGAAGAAAAAGCAAAATGATGACCAAACATCCAATTTATAGTTAGCTTAAATCAGCAACGACTATTTAAACCTTTAAAAATTTCATTAATAAATAGAATTTTAAATTAATGATTACAATATTTGAAAACAATCTATGGATGAGATTTACTCTACGGTCACCCTTGGCGCGTTTTTTTTTTTGGGGGGGGGCGTGAAATTTGGCAACCATTTTTACTGGAAACCTGACAAACTAGTATTTTAGTAAACCTATTTGTCATTAATTTCTTATAAAAAAAATCCGATTTAAATTCAGTAATATAAAATTTAATGGAAAAATTTTATGGATAATTTAACATATCATCTTTATTATTTTACACAATCTCTTTTGAATCTTAAGATTAATGTCTTGCTTACGTAAACATCATTTTTTTTTCCTATTTTTTCTTTCAAATGATTTTATAGTTATTATCTTTTACAAAACTAGAAAGAGATATTGATCTACTATTATTCTGAATTACTTGAAATATTCGATTTCTCATTGAAATAATCAGGTTTTCAATACAAATGTGAGTACAAATGTATATGTGTCTGTTAAAATCTCTCAGAGACTTCATTCATTATTTTTATAGACAGAATTGAATCTCTCTTGAGCACTTTAGATCCATTTATTTTGGTTTTCATCTTAGATTGATTTTTATTTGCGGAAGTTAGATATAATGTGAAATAATTTAAGGAATGATTTTTCCAATTAAATCCAAGTTTATTTCATATATCTCAATTCTGACTTTTTCTCACTTTTTCTGGAATAATTTAATCTTATAATGTTTGAATGGATCGATTTTTGATCTTTGAATGTTAGGGGAAACATTTCTTACAGATAAAAACATAATCTTTTTAAGAATTCAAATAATCAGGACCAAGATTATTTTTCTGGACGGTAATGACAAATGTAATTAACAAAGTTATTTAAGGCCTACATATTTTGTGAATTTAGAGCATGTATTTAAGGTGATTTATAAAATGCATAGTATTATGCATTTACTTCAACAAATTAGGAATTTTAATAAATTTTCCAAGTCTTGTAAAGTAAATCGACCTCTAGGAATAGATTGCATATTGCTAGATGATGGCTACAAAATTGCCAAACTATTTTCCAGGGTAGATAATAAATGTAATTGAGAATGTGCTTGACGCTTTTTCGTTAGTAAAATCGTATACTATAAAAAATTAATGGCAGCAAATTGAGTGATACGTGTTTCTGTTAGATATAAGGAATATTCTTTTAATGGTCCCCATGTTGTCGCGTTAAATTGACATATACTTGACATTATAAATATGAGTTATTTTTCATGTGATTCACACACTAAGATAATTAAACACATTTTTCGGGTTAACTTCGAAGTTCAGAAAGAATGCGGCAAGTTAAAAAGGTTTAAGACAATTATGAAAATAGAGGGAAAAGGCTTATGTAAAAGCATGTACCATTTGGATTGGCAAAAATATATTTGGCCATAAATATTGGCAATAAAATTTAATTTCTAGTAACCGTGGTATTTTTAATGCTTTAACTAACGAAATTTTAGATTTTGCCATTTTGTTATCACCATTTTGGCGCCGACTTTTGAGACAAAAATATTGCCAAAATATCAAGGGGTACTCATTTGTAAAATTTTGTAGATAAAAAAATTATTAAGAAAAAATTATATTCTTTTACTTCTTTCTTTTAACTGTACAGAATGTTAGAATACTGGAAATTGCTTATTTTATGTCACTGAAATGCAGTATTTGTTTTTGAAAAATTTTAGATTTCAGTTTATATGAAGTGACTCATTGCAATACAATATAAAATATAGTATATATGAATGTTAATTAAATCGAAATAAAATACAACACCAACAAATACTTTCTTGACACGCCAACCATAGCAAAAGCAGCTAAAGATAAATGTGTCGAGAGTATAATAAGATATAGTTTGGAAATCGATAATACAAATACGACAAAAATTTATAAATCAATAACAAATGAGACAAACATTTGCAAATTAAAAATTAAGTTATTGAAAGGCTTAGGGATCACGTCTTCATCAAGAAGGATATAGTCTGCTATGCAAATGAGGCAAGCACTCTTTTCTGGGGTGCATGAAGATTAAAAATCTAAAAATCTTTGTGAAATTCCACCAAAGAGTGTCAGTAAGTAAATTAAAACATCAAAGTAAACAGTATATAAAAGCAATACAGTAAACAACACATATACAAAGCAAGACAGTAAAAAATACATATATTAAAGTAATACTATAAATAATTCATATATCAAAGAAATATAGTAATTAATACATAGATCAAAGCAATATAATAATCAATACATGTATCAAAGCAATATAGTAATCAATGCATGTATCAAAGCAATATAGTAATCAATACATGTATCAAAGCAATACAGTAAAAAGCAGTAGGCACAGATGCTGTATAATCCAGCATGCCAAATTCTGAGTCAGGTGAATTTTTTTGGCGGATTTTCCTATGTATAGGCCAACCTAGTTTTTCTTACTCCATAGAGATGGAGCCTATAAGAATTATGCTTAAAAATCTATTTTGGCAACCTTAGTATTGACGTCATCGCGCACGTCACAATAGGTCATCTTAGAAGCATTTCTTCATCACCAAAAAATTCGAAATTTGGCATGAGAAATTATACGGAATCTGTGCTGAATACATATATAGAAGCAATTTACAAAAATTCAAAGTTAAAAAGAAAATAATATTAAAAATGCAGCATATTCAACAAAATTATATTTAATTAATGTTGGGTAAAAACATGGTTGCCAAAAAATTTGAAAAATTATGAGGTAAATTTAAAGCTAAAGTAATTTAAGAAAATTAAAACAAATTAAAAAATTTAAATAAAAAAATAAAATTAAAATGTGTCTAATACAGATTAATTTTGGAAAAATATGAATGATAAGTAAAAATTTTAAAACTAAATCTTTAATTAGTAGTTTATAATAAGAAGAAAATATAAATAGGAAGTATATAATATAAATTTTCGATTATGATTAATATTATCTTTCGCAAATTAGAAAAAAAAATATTTTTATGTTTTATAAATTGATCCTTGATTTACATTTTAGATAAAAAATGTTTCTTTGTTTTGCATTAATAGCAAAAAATAATTAGAAATATTATAATAAATATAAATCTTAAGCCCATGTTTTTTGTAAATGTGCCAAAAGTAGTTTTAAAAAACAAGAATAATAGTTTTCGATGGCAATAAGACAATTCAGACAATAATTCCTACGACTAAAAATAGAACTTTTATTTAGTTATTGATTGAATAATAATTAAATTAGAGAACCCTCAACAAAATCGAAAGTCGAAACTCAAATTTTATTTAAAATTTTCTAATTATTAAAATAATGATAAATTTTTCCCCAGTAATTTTTCTTATCAAAATCAAGAAAAGGTTTTTATGTTTTGAAATACTTAAAATTTTGAAGAAATGCTATAGCTTTTTTAACAACTTTTTTGTTTTTGATTTGATGAAAACACTATGCTTTTAAGCGATGAGTTTCAGTGTATTTAAATTGCTGAAAATATGTTTTATGTTACAAATTAACACACCACTAAAATGTATTGAAGTCATAATTGAATTGAACATTATAATTTACATAAGGCAAAAATAGTTTTATTATCAATTCTCCAAAAAAGAACTAAATTTCGACTTCAGGATAAGTACAATTATATAGAGTAATTGAAACAAGTAAAGTGTAATGCTCGTGCTTCTTTAAGAAAACCACTGAACTTAAAGAAAAATGTTGTGGTTATAATATATATATATATATATATATATATATGTTATATATATATATATATATATATATATATATATATATATATATATATATGTGTGTGTGTGTGTGTGTGTGTGTGTGATATATATATACATATATATATATATATATATATAAGCTTGTCCAAGCTAGAAAACTGCAAAATTTTGATTTCTTTGAAAATTGTTTCTTTTACATGTTTTCTTATCGATAAAGATACTTTAAGTACGTTAAAGGGTTAAATAGTTTTTTCGATCAATATATAAAATTATATTATTTTTGTAAGAAAAAAATTCTAAAAAATATTTTTATCACGTGATTAAATGTTCCATCATTCCAAAACGTTTCATACTATTTTTGGAATTTATAGTTATAGCAAATATTATTCTAATTATTCGACATTTATCGTCATCTTTTATTATGTATATTAAAAAATGTAGAATAAAAGATGTTATAACATTTTCCCTTGATAACAGAATGTTTTTAATTAATGTTAATTTATTTCGAAGAAATTTTAAATGTGAGAGACATTTTTTATTCCTGAATTTTAGTCTGATTTAAGTGTAAGAAATTTGCATTTTGTATAAAATATTGTTTAATGGAATTTGATTTAATTGAAAGATTTTAGTGAACACGTAAAATTTAATCATTGGGTTAACCTCATGCAGTCTTTAAAAAAATATTATCTTCTTTAGACCAACAGTACATGACTAATATTTTTATTTATAAATTTAGAAGATTTTTCTCAACCAATATATATCAACATTTTAACAGTCAATCAAATATAAAAGAACCACTCTTGAAAAGTACTTCACAAGATATTCATAGAGTAATTCAACTCCTCCAAGAAAAAAAAATGCTTTCTCAAATGTATCAATGCGTTTTCAAATCAGTCAAAAGAAGTTGTTTTACAATTTTTAATTTTGTACGAAAAGTAGTTACGTATAGAATGGGAATTTTCATGTATGTAGGACATTCTTTATTCAAGGATACACCATTGTTTTTTTAATTCACATCAGTGCTTTATTTAAAATATAAAAATTGTTAGTTATGCAAAATTTACTAGTTCCTTATGTAGGCAAATTTGCACTTTTTTAGCAAGGGATATTTATAATAATCCCAATTACTGCTTAGAGTATTATTTTTACTGGGAGTATAGCTGATAATCATATCTAACTGCTAATCGAAGTCTCTCTCAACGTAGTCAACAATTTCATAGTTTTCATCCAAGCTCAACAGAAAGGTTAAGTTCTGAGCTGTAGCACTTCATTCCCACAACAAAGGAAAGAAATTGGATCCGTGAAACATCTAGGTACTGACTCTCTGATCTCGAAGGTTTGCCACCTACATGGTACTGAACGCGCTAACTATCAGATAAGAAAAATGATATCTTTTCTCAACCAAATGCTGTCGCCAAGTTTGCAAAGAATAATTTATAGTCAATAAGTAATTTCAAACAATACCATGTTTGTTACATATTTAGTAACCGCCATTTTGGTAATGAAGGAAGAAAAAAAATCAATCAAATTAATATTATAAATAATACTTTTGTAAAAGTTTCACCCAAAAAATGTCATGATTATTAAGCTTATGCATGTTAACAATTCTGCAAGTTCTACCATTCCTCTTTTGGTGTGGTGTGGAGAGGATGTGAAGGTGTCAGAATCGTCACTCAGGTGTCGGAATCGTCATTTGATCATGATTCAAAATTATGAGGTAGTTGGGTGTGCTTGGTTGGTTCTATGGAAAGAAAAAGATGCTTTTTAACGTACTGCAAATATTTGACCTAACATAGAAAACCCTTTTTTTTCTTCATTGTCCACGTGGTATAATTACTATCACTTTTATAAAAACAATCTATATTTTATAAAAATTCTATAGAAATAATTGATATTTTAGAAAAAATATATATTTTGTAAAATCGTATATTATGGAAAATATTCCAGTAATGATTCCATAGCCTTTAACATAATAGTGTTCCAAATATATGAAAATATTTTTTAAAAATATCGAAATAATTAAAGTAATCATTTCTCATTTATGTCAGCGATAAATTGAAAGCTAAATATTTTTTTTATTAATGAAAAGTATTTTTATATTTTGAATCGAAGTTATATTAAATTGCTCTGAGGAAGATTATTATTGTATTCTAATATTTTTTTTCTTTAGATTAGACTAAATGCCCTTAGTAAAATAGTTTATGATATCACTTCTAAAATATGCAATATTTACAATTACATATCAAAAAGTATATCAATGCCTTAAGAAAACAGGAAAGAAGAATAGTTATAAAATAAGCACACCTACCTCTCCACATTATCATTGCAATTAACTAAAATGATTAATGCAAAACAAAATTAAGAATATAAAAAAAGAAAAAAATTACTTCAGATCAGAATGATTCTAATTTCAGCAATGACTCTCCTTAATTTTTCCGGAAAATTCTTAAAAGTAAACTTCCTTGAAAGAGAAGAATTCGTATTACTGAAACTTCTAATCCGAAACATAAATAAAAATGGTGGGTGGCTTGATCAACATTTCCTGAAATCAACATACCGAACAAAAGTCATTGTAATACTGATATTCGAGATATCGTCCTTATTTTTACGCCAAGAAAATATTAAGTTCAAGTGTTCGATTATTGACTTCTAGTTGTTATCTTATTTGAAAATATTGTGACAAACATAATATGAAAAGAAATTCTTAGAAAAAATGGCAGCATGAACTCTAATGTAAACATAAAAATGTTCATAAAGAATTAAATATAAATTATAAAATATAATTCAAATGTAGCCTAATAATTTAAGAAGAGATTTATATAGAACAGTAATTTTTCAAAAATAAATGCAAATTATAAAATACTCACTAAATTAGCAATTAATTTTTTAAAAAAAAGATATTTTATTAAAACAATATAAATAACGAAAATGTCCTTAGCAAACTGAAAAGGATATGTCGACACAGTTTTAAGCAGAAAATTTAAACAATTAATTCAAAAAAAATTGTTTAAAGTAATGATAAGGAACAACCCAATCTGGATTTTCAGTATCCAAAAGGTTAAAAAAATCTGTACAACACACTAAAAATATTCAAACGAACTATTCTCCCAAAAATTCTTAATAAAATCCGAAAATGATATAAAACGTTCTACATTTCCTGGCGTTGATGGAAATGCTAAGTTTGCCAAAAAAAAAAAAAAAAAAAAAAAAAATAATTTTCTTCATAATTCTTATTATTCTCGATCTCTATGACGTTATAAAAATTCAGCTTTCAGATAAACAAGGAAATCCGACAAAAATTCACCAACTACAAAAAAAAATTAGTAGAATGGATTACACGGCAGCTGTGCCGTGAAAGACGTATAAGTTGAAGAGACGGTTAAAGAAATTTTGACTTTAAACAGCGAAATATTTTGAAACCATTTACTCTAGATGCAAAAGAATTCCTGGTATTAATTGTCATAATAGCAAAAATTGTGCTTAATCATCCCCATAAATTTTGTTGGTTCTGTTTCATCCAAGACAAAAAATTTCATATTTTAATCAAACAAATAAACATTTCATTGTTTAGTTAGCTTTTTTTAATTAAATGCTAATAAAAATTTAAATGAAGATCATTATTTTAAAAACTCTACTTCCCAAACTGTTCAGCGTTAAAAATAATTATTAGGATTATTTTAAATCTGAAAGAATACAAATACTCAATTCGAAACTCAAATAAATCTTGATAGGATGAGATAGCTTTCATTTTATCACAGCAAATGATGATTAATGCATTCTGTTAACAGTTACTCAAGATGGAACAGACAGTGTTGCCAAGCTGCAAAGGTTGTTTCACAATCTTTCTGGAAAATATCGTAATACAGACGAGATAGATCATGATAATTTTATATGGCATAAATTTCAAATATAAGGATCAAGCAAATACTCAATTTGACGACTAATCATTGACTAATCTATCATTGACAATTTGACTTCTAAAATATATATAGATATATGATGCTGGAACTTCGTATCTTGTTCTACGCAGAACCAGTAAAATTCAATTTCATCCCTGTAACCTTGGAATGCCGAAAGTTATTATCATAACAGAAATATGGGCTGCAAAAAGAGATGCTCTGCAGAAAACCTAAAGTTATATATTGAACGCTAATGGTAAAAGGTACAGATAACGTACAGTCCAGGATGTCGAATTCTGAACTTTTTTGGTGAAAAAGAAATGTTACAAAGATGACGTATTGTGACGCGCAATGACGTATACTCTAAAATTACCACATAAAATTTTCTGCATAATTTTTATAGGTCTCCATATCTATGACGTAATAAAAACCAGGTTGCATATATCTAAGAAAATCCATCAAAAATGTAGCCAAATTCAGAATTCGTCATCCTGGATTGTACAGCATCTAAACTAAATGAGAAGACGGAAAGAACGATAGTTACAACATTGCAGAATGGAAGTAATTTATTGTAAGACGATAACATGTTTAGAGTGGGTAATGATCCAAAGTCGAAAATAAACTAGATTTTCTCCTTATGAAGCTTGAATAAGGATGATGAAAAATTTTCGCGAAATATTATAATACGAGGTGGATATTCGAAAATGCTATACAATGGCTTTCTGCTGTTACTGTAATATGTAAAATTATGTGTGAAATAGTGTTTCGTCATGTAGAAATAAGGTATTGGTAACCCAGCTATCTCCGCAACGGATGATGTCGGTCTTAATCTAAAACATTGTTGAAAAAATGGAAATGGATGTTATGATGGAACTAGTAGGATAGCCCCCTCGTTGGCGACCAATACGACTGTTTTCATCGCCAAGTTAAGCGCATGTTTTTCAACTCGGAAATTTTCCATAAATTTTAAAAATATGCATTTTAGAAAATTTTAAATCACGTAAGAGTATTCAAAGTCTAAAAAAGTATTACTAAAAATTGAATGAAAACATTTTTGTTGGGTTTGCCTTCTCTTCAAAACAACCGGTAAAAGAGATAAGTAAATAACAATAATGGAATTACTTGATATGGCGTTAAGCTCACATGTCCAATATGCTCAATGATATTATGGAAAAATATAATAATAAATTAACAAAAATAGTTTAGAAAAACATTTATTAATAGTTAAGAAAAACATAATAATAAATAAACAAAAAGAAATTGGAAACAAAAACAGTTTACGATGTTTGAACACTGGCAACAACAAACATAGAATAAAAAGTTGGAATTGAAAGTAAAACTAAAACTTCATATGCTGTTGCCATTGAAAAGAACTATATATATATATATATATATATATATATATATATATATATATATATATATATATATATATATATATATATATATATTTATTTATTTATTTATTTATATATATATATATATGACGTAAAAATGATGTAAAATCAGAGAAAAACCAAATCTGACAACAAGAAAATCTAAAAGATAACAAAAACATAAGTTGCCAGCAGGATAATCAAAACAAAGGACTTTAGATTTGGCGAGAAATCATTTGGAGGGATATCATTTGGACTACTGATGACTTACACCGTCATCAGCAGCTCGGATAAGCATTTACGGATTTTAAACTCTATGCCACATGAATACAGCCAAGGAAAATAATTATCTGTGTGAAATGTTCTCCATGAATACAATAATACCTAGCAATCTTTAAAAAGTACTACAACCATCTTAAACTATCAATTGATATCAAACGATATATGCGAATTTAAATGAATACATTTTAGCTGAAATTCAAGTTTATTACAAGTGCTTTCTCTTTAAATTATTTATTCTACTATATTTTTTCAAATCGTTTAGTTAATATTTACAATGTTGTGCACTATTATGCGAAATGGAATTTTTGAGGCTTGATATCTCTATGTAAGGTTAAATACAAATGAGATATATTTGTAATATCAGATGTTTTTAAATACTATGCCCTTAAATTAGAAAAATATAAGCAATCTAAAATATGAATAATTTCCTTTTTAAATAAGAAACAAAAAAATAAAGAAAAGTATAGTTTCGTCAAAGGAATGCTATTTTATTAATTAAAGAAGTACCATGAACTGTATCAGTCGTTACAGAATGAGTAAAATTATTCCAAAATAACCAAATTCCATCCTTTTTTTTTTTTTTTTTTTTTTTTTTTGTGTGTGTGTGTCCAAAGAATAAATAACGGTCGTTTTGCGCTTTGGCCTAACAGAGGGAGAATTATATTTTGGGTTTATCCACAAACTTACTATTAAATGTATTTGATTTCGTTTTCTCACAAAAAATTATTTTTTCATAGTTATATATATCAGAATTTATAAATGGTTTTCCAATGCTATATTTCTGCTTGTGTCACATTCATAGGTCTATGGATTGGTGTTAAAATTCAGATAACAAAGTTCCTCTTCAAGTTATTTTAATATGAATTTTATTTTAATTCTATTCAAGTGAAATTAAATTAACTTGAATAATTATATTCAAGTTATTTTGATTTCACATTAAATAGAGATAATATATCTACAATCAACAGAACTTACCATAGAAGTCAATTTCAGATAGTTGATTTTGATTGATAGTTTAAGATTTTAGATAAAACCATTGGTTTCCGAATTCTTTTATCTTGTGTGCTACACTGTTGATAGCGATTATTGTTTTAATCACTGATAGATACTTATCAGAAAATTCTATTTTACATTTTCAAAAGTTCTTTCAGGACATTTTCTGGCATATTATATTTGTTTAACTGAAAGGTTGCAGGTCTGGAATTTTGTATGGTATCGCTGATACATGAATTATTCACTGTTCAAACTTAAGGGATACCGTTGAAGACATTTATACTGCATCTTTGTATTAAATTAAAGCTTAAGTGTTATGCTTTTGACATAGCGTAGTGGAAAAAATAACTGGTGAAAGTTGTTTTGAAATGTGCATCTTGAAAACCAACATTTGAAGCGTGGCTTCTGGAAGGATTGGCGTAGAAGTGGTCCATATTTACGTGTCTCAGTGAAAGTATCTTTAAAAACCACTTAACGCAGTGATTCTCAACCATTTTTTTGTTGCGGCACACTTACAACGATTTCAATAGTTTGAGGCTCACAAAGAAAATAATTAAAAGAATATTTTTAAAGTTGGCTTATGCAAATCTTTAGTCTTAAGATTCAAAAGATTGTTTACAAATATTGCAATTATTAATTTAAAATTCCATTACTTAATGAAATTTCAAAAAATTTAAATCATTCTCGAAGATTTAAACTAATTATAAAGTGGATGTTCCGTTTTGTATTTTTCATTTTGATTTTTCTTCTGTTCTATTGGTGTCAGTGGCTTGAATCAATATAAAATGGCTTCTCGAACCGATGCTTTGATGCTTATATAAGAAATCGTTTTATTAACAAAATGAACTTTGACAATATTATCAGACATTCAATGGGGAACTTCACCTTGTTTGCTGGCGCCCGAAGAATGCAATTTCAAGACAGGCAGGAAATTTGTTGAAAAATAGAATTTACGACGCCGTCTCAATAAGATGTAATTTAGATTAAACATTTTCTGACGTCATGGATGTTTTAAACCAATGAAAATTGCAATAAAATGGCGTAGTCATAAACACAACTGGACCGTTTTATGGTTAAAAATGAGTTAAAAGATGTTTATCTACTTATAATACACTTTGTAAAATAAATTATGATAATAATTTTAAATATTAAATAAAATAATATAATATTTGCTGCAAAAAATGAGTACGTTTATTACTTTAGCGGCACAATTTAATAATTTTTCGGCACATAAAAGTATTATGGTACAGCCGTGGAGAATCATTGACTTAACATGATCTACTGATAGATTCACCTGCTGTAAATGCAACATCTCCAAGACATAAGGATTTCAGCATACCATCTACCCTTTTAAAATCATTTTACAAAAGTTAGTTTTTAAGAAAAATAAGACATTTTGGTAACTCTGTAATTGAACTCAATCTCATTCTATTTTACGAATGTCTTTTAATCCTTTCTAAAGCTCCTATGCTTTCCGGATGAGTAGAGATGAATTGTATTCAGCAGACCATAGCTTCAAATAAAAAGGATTTAAAAAGATTTATATGGGTACTGTGAGATAAAGTTAGACAGCTATGATATACAATTGCTAAAACTGTGGACGGCGAGTTTGTTAAAAAATATATAATAGATTGAAATAGAATGAAATTTGTTAGTTAAAAGAAATTGAAAGAAAGTTGAATAAATGTTTATTTGAAGTAATTAATAATATTAAAAATGAGGTGGTTTGTCACGAGCGATAAGATATTTACCTGAGTTTTTCTGCTGTTCTGTGATAATCACATAACTAATACTCGTAATCAGAGATAATGCTGAGCTTCGGGAGTAGAGGAAGTTTTGAGCGGAGTTGAATTGTATTTTCTTGCTGCTAATTTTGGATGCCTTTTGAGAGGAGGGGAATAAAACAACCCCTCCTCTCTAATTTTAGATTTTACTTATGATAAAGCAAAGTTGAGTTATATATTTCTTGTAGCTCTTATTTCTAATATTTTTGATTGTTAAATATTAATTAAGGGAAGCTGGACCATAGTTTCTTTTGAGGAATTGAATATTAATAATTTTGGATTAGAGCAAAACAAATAAACAGGGTTTAAAATTTGCTGCTAATTTTATGAATCATCGTAACATATTAGTTGTATAAAATAATGCTTTATGAAATTTGATTGAATTTTGTTTCATTAAAACATATTTAGTTCAAATTATTATTTTATTTAATTTCTAAACATTATTAATAAGTATTTATTCTTTAATGTACATTAAAAGTGTTTAGAAATTAAATAAAATAATAATTAATGTATAAAATAATGTAATAATATATGTATTATTACATTATTTTATACATTAATTATCATTTATTATATATAATAATTATTGTATAAAATAATGTATTTATTATTTAATGTATAGAATTGTTACGTAGAATAATATCAAATTACCTGTCAATATCACTATGTTTTATGTCTGACATATTTTAAATTTCTATTATTTATAAAAATATATCAAGCATATAACATGTTTACGAGTCATATGAATAAGACTGACAGTCACATGACTATTCAACAATAGATGTATACTAAATTAGACATATATTGTCAGAAATGTAACATATTTAAACCTCTTTCTACGCGGTCTATTTAGAAATAATTTGTTTAATGCAAAATTTACAATGCTCGTAATTTTATGAGTATATTCAGTGCCGTTTGCATTGTATTGTTTTCGGTCAGAGAACATAAGTTAAATATAAAGCAGTGTTTTAACTTTAGGAAATATGTTTTAACACTTCTGATAACTCACATTCAATCATTTTTGTTCGATAGGCTTCACGTTTAGCGTTGCTTTTCAAAACTAGCATCGTTCAGGTTCCATATTAAAATGAGATTAAAGGCAACTTAATTACTTTATTTTAATTTTAAGCAATTTTTTTTAAGTGTAAGATAAGAAATTATTTTTGTTTCAATGTGTGTGGATTGCCATGCGTAATTTAAATATTTATTCTGCTTAAAAGCATGTGTCCTCATTATATTGGAAATGCTTATGTTACATTTAAAGTTCGACTTTTTAAACAGTCCTTCTCCTCTGAATAAAAAGATTTCCTAACATATTTCAAAAAAATATTTCTTATCAATATAGAGTTTTTGAATACGTTTCGCTAGCTTTTATTAATGAGGTACATATTAACCGCAGAAAACTTGGTTTGGCTGTGTACACATTATATGAGACAATCAAAAAATGTTTTCAGTTTGAAGCACAATAATTTAAAAAAAAAATATTTTACCCAAATATTAAGAGAAAAATGAACAATTATATATTTTTGAGTAAAGATACATAACGATTGACAAATTAATGTTTTCTATTTTCACAGATTATTTGGCTTGGATTTTATTTCATCATTTTATTTGTTTGCTAGTTAAATACATTAAAATGGGGAAAATAGATCAAAATAAAATAAAATACATACAATTGCAATAATTTAAACATATTGATATTGAATTTATGCTATTTTAATAATTTTACGACTGTATAATAGTTTATTTCCGGAAAGAATGTTTTAATAACAAATATTTTTTTAAATTGAGATCTGTATTTTATTTATTTTATTTTTAAGTATATATTTTTAAATATAGTATATTTTTAAGTTTTAGCTAAAATAAATTGAATTTATATCTTCAAGAAAAATATGTAATTTGCCATGTTTTCATGTAATATAAACTTAAGTGATTTTTCAAGATATTTCTTCCTGAAAAATAAATAAACCTTAATTTTTCCTTCATATGCGAGTATATTAAATTATTTTACATACAGCTTCCAAAATGTTCTGATGATAAGCTCATCAAAGCAAGGATCATAAGGTAAAAAATAATGGTAAAATAAGTCATTCTCATGAAAAAGTTAACTAAAGGAGACAGATAGTATTTAAAAATTCTTTAAAAGGGAGTTCCAACTTAAAACTGCCATAAAGATCTCAGTATATTGTAGACTCACTCACTCTGGTAGTTTGATTAAAATATGAAATTACTTTTCAACAGGATGTATTTTTACAAATACTCTCTAATTTAACTACAGAACTCTAAAACTTATTTATACTTTTTGCACAATTCTAAAAAATTTATTTCTGTACAACAAAATTTAAGAAATTATTTTATAGCTTACAGCCAATATTTAGGTATAATGTTTTATTATTTTATTTAAATAATTATTTTTAAGGAAATAATTTTTCTATTCTAAATGCTTAGACACATTTCAATACTTCTAAATATTAAATACTTTTTTCCTCATCTTAAAAATCTAAATTTTTGGTTATTTAAATTACATACATTTTTTTTTATAAAAAAAAGGCTTAAATGTTTTTTACCATTTTAAAGAACTTAGATTATACATTATAAAAATTTAAATTTATTTATTCTTTTATATATATATATATATATATATATATATATATATATATATATATACACATCATTTAAATTTATCTACAATTATCATTCTTTTATATTATTTAATAGTGTAAGCTATGCTATAAATTATTATAAGCTTATTTCTGCCAATTGTGAAACCAATAAACACAAAACACAATCAATTATATCCTAATTTTAAACACCTATTAAGTGATGGGATCACCACTTTTTTCTTCCTGTTATAAAATATTGCTGGATGAATGATGGACTTAACGAAACTTTTGCAACGTGAGTAGATTATTTCAATTCTAAAATCTTCGGCGAGTAGGTATCAAACCTGCAACTTTACAAACACGAAATAGAAGGTTTTTTTCGATAGGCTACTACAGTTCCATTAATGTTGTAGGATTATTAATAAAAGAATTTTATGTGGGTTACACGTTTGAAATTTAATCGCTTTTTATAAATTATAACAAAAATACTAATGTAAAAATATTTAATACAGTAATATAAAATGTTAGAATAATTATTTCTGTACATACAAGGGGAAAATATTCAATACGTTTATGTAGAAAGATTTAAATTGTTTTTATAGGATTTGTTTTTTCATGATTAACAGTATCCATTAAAATGGGAGAATATTTAAATGTCTAAAAAAAAAAAAAAAAGTGGAAAATCTTTCTTGTATGTGTACACACTCTGGTAGACGTACATGCAGGAGGCGATATCCATTTCCCATTGTTCAACAGTGGCTGAGATAGAGTCAGGGGTTTTATTATCCGAAGACGGCTAGCCAGTATCTAAGTCACGACAAGCTCAAAAGTTTACAAATGCATATTTGAATTTACTCGTGGAAAAAAGTATGTATTACTGATATTCATTTATATGGTAATGAATATTGTCCCAATTCAATGAAATGCAACAAAGTACTTAGAAGAGAATGAAGAAAGAAAATTCTAAATTTTGCTAACAACAAAAATAACAGTCAAATATACATCCTGTGAAAGCTTCAAGACTAATTTTCATGAGAAATGAAAAGATTTAGCTGATCCTTTATCAAATTAGAATCTAAGCTTCAGTTTCACATTTTCTCCAGCAAAGTCTCCTTTCTTGGTGATATAATTTCAGTGTTTTTGAATTCTGATATCATTAATGATATTTACAATGATTTTCACAAATATGCAACCTATTTATCAAATATTTATTTTTTATAACTACGCATATTGGGGTGTTTCTACTAGTATAAAAATGCGTGCTCGCGACTAAATATATAACTTTTAGACACATAAATATCTTGGTGTTTCTTATGGTAAAAAACCCCGAAAAATTACAGGAAGAAAATTTGAATGTCAAATTGTCTTCTCGGTGAGAGTTTTCTATTGTTTCAATTTTATTTTGCTTCTTAGTCAACTTCAATTTTAAATAGTTCTGTTCAAAATTAAAAAAAACGTAATTCAGAAATTTCAAACAAATTTTATGTACTAACCATTTATATAGTATGCATACGCCTTTTAATTTCTAAACAATTACTATAAGTTATCAGGCTGTTATTTTATCATTTAAACACAAAACAACAGTTATTATAATAAAATAAAAACTATTGTATCTTTATTGATATTCATATATAAAGTAAAAACCACAATTTTTTGCATATACTATTTACAAAAAACTTTTAATATTACATGCAATTAATTTATTATTTAAAAGTTTTATTAAATTTTAGCACATTAAAACTGTTTGTTTTGAATTCTTGAGTTGTAAATTAATTTATTAATTTTATTTCCAAAAATGCATTGAATTAATTTAGATTGTATTAGACGTAGAATTATTTTATTCAAATTTTAAAACACAAGAAATTTTATCAATCTAATAAGAATTAAAATAAAATTTCTTCAATGTGAATATAATATTTCCTTCTATTTTGTAGTTGTTACCCAGAAAATTCCATAAGAACTGGTTTCTTAGGTAAATAATTTTGATTAAATATTTTACAAAGCGTTATACTCCTTAGGGATGACTTAATATTTTATTCTTTAAATCCATGCAAAATTTATTAACTAATTTAAACATAATAGGCCTTTGATTTATAGATTAATTTTCCCAGTACCTTGGTACGAATTTTACTATTTAAAATGTATATTTTATTACAACTTAATTAGTTTCTCTTTTATTCCATGTTTCAGAAAGAAAGATTATGATTTGCTTAAGCAGAATTTTAAAATTTAATTGCTTCCAAATTTTATAATAAATACAATTCTTATTGTTTCTTGATATTCTCTTTCATATTTTATATGGAAATATTTTATTTTTAAAGCTGCTCGGGAATTAAAATTTTCTTAATCTTTTATAAATTTACAACTTTAGAATTTTTGCATAGAACTGATAGTTTATTTATTTATCACGAATTGATGTAAGATTGTTTATTTTTTTGTAAAATATTTCCAACTGTTTATATCTTTTGACTTTCCATAACAGCTGACTTTCCATTTAGCAAAAAAAGTTGATAGATGAAGAACTGGCAAGCTTGTCTCAAAATCAGATCAGTGAAAGGACATTGGGTCCTATGAAATTTTTAATATGCATAGGCCCTTTCAGCATGACGGATTTTCAGCTATATCAAGTACTGAACCTTCCGGTCACAAGAAAATCATACCGGTCACCCCGATATCATGTTATAAGATTTCTGAAAAAATTACCCGATTCTTCATTTTTATCAGATTTTTTACCACCCGAGTGTCGATAAAAAAGAAACAAAACTTATTGCAAGACAGCTCATCCTGCAGCGTTCTTAACTGCTTTCCTGATCAACGGCCCTGGGGTATATTTCCCGGTTAAATGGTCATCCTTACGTTGAGGTTCTCAACATTGAGGTTCCAAGCATACTCAATTGTATGGACTCACTTAAGGAATCAACTAGTTAACTTTGCCCAGCACGAAAATCGAACCTCAGATTTGTGACTTCGGCGTGGTCTTCTCCCATACCATCTGAAAGAATTAGAGGTTCGAGACTAATTATGTTTGATGTAAAAAATAGGATAATTGATACCAACTGCTTTTAATTAATGTAACCGGATACTGCGTGAATCTTTAAGCCACTTCTTCATTTGTTGTTGCAACTGCATGCTTCCCCGTACCTAGCTTTGAATTGAGCTCAACCAATTAGACAGAAGCAGCTGGGGGGAATCTTCGTGGATTTTGAAACACGAACCAAGCAGAAGACCCAGAATATATTTGGCCTGTCACCCCAGAAGTATCATTTCACTTGGAGGGCATTTCGACCACTTCCAGTTTTAATGTGGCGGAGCCGCCATTAGAGAACACCACGGATCTTCGGTCAGTCGGGATTTGATTCACTCCCTGCTGATAATGAGAATCCTAACCAGCCAGGCCATCCCGGCCTTAGTCTTCATTTGTGGAAACCGATTAATTAGAATTTTATAGAAAATCTTTATCATATTTCATTGCTATTTTATAGATTATAAAAAGATTGATACAAATATGTATCAAAATGAAATTGTAAACTTTGATCAATTACTAAGTAAGTAAATAAGTAAAAGAAGGTTTTGTGTTTTGAAAGTTATAAAATAAAGTACTGTTGTGCATATAAAATTGGAGGAAAGAAAAAAAAGATTACAGTGGTTGTGTATTTTAATACACTTCAAAGAATGAATATATATATATATATATATATTATAATTTATTAATAACCAAATAATTGATGTTATAGGACTGATTAAGAAAATCATACTTGCTCTTAAGAAAATATGCTTTTTAAAGTTCTTGGCATAACTTTTGTTTCAAAGAAAATCAAACACAATACATCCTCCCCCATAAAATAACAATATTCTATTAAAATTAGAAAATTAAAAAAAATCGTTTATAATTTTATTAATTTATAAAAGTTTAATTTTTATTGTGATTGTTGATATTTTTGACGAATTATTAAGACAATTTTTTGAACTTCTAAGTTAAATATATTGTTAGCATAAATTTTTGCTATAACTAATTATAATATTAATAATTTAGTTAATTTTAAATATTTTTATTGAAATTCATTAACATTTCAAGTTTTTAAAGTTAATATTTAAATTAATATTTTTCACTGAAGATCGATTAGTGTTTAATTTACATAATTTAATTTTAACAACAGAATACTCTTTCTATAATGAAATAAAAAAACAAATTAAGAGAAACACTTGTCATTGATATATTAATTAAATATTTATTTTAATAAAATAATTCATTAGACGCAAATCACTAAAAGATTATTTTAGCTTGATATCTAATTTATTTTCCAAAAACAAAGCTATAAATGGTTATATATTTTGACAAATAAAAAGTAAAAGGTAAGCTGTGTTTCGAAGTTGTAAGCTATAAAAATTTTCCAGATTTATGAAAAAAAGAAAGATTTTTAGATAAACGACTATTCAAACAGAAATAACAGTTATAGTTGAAGTTAACTCTGTACTAATCTATTTTATTGTTCCGTTCTGACTTTATGTTCTTTTTTGTTCAAGTTTATTTCAGTATCTAATTTATTTTCTTTGATCACCAGAAATTATTAATACTTACAACTGTTTATAAATTATATTTTATTTTGAAATCAAGATCACACTTTAAGTTATTTATGTTATTATTTTTAAACAATATATATTACGATTTAATCACTAATTAGTGTGTTTCCAAAATCAAATGTAACTGAACCATAAAAATTGTAAATTGCAATTGTATGCTTGAAAACATTTTG
This sequence comes from Latrodectus elegans, assembly GCA_030067965.1. Lineage (NCBI taxonomy): Eukaryota > Metazoa > Arthropoda > Arachnida > Araneae > Theridiidae > Latrodectus > Latrodectus elegans. Next base: position 122,771,491 of record CM057814.1, read on the forward strand.
GATGTGTGTCGAAGCTTCTATTGATAGTTAATTATCCAATTTATTTTTATTCCCTTCAAGAAAGATATCTTAGGAAAGACAGAATTCTTATTTTAATAGTTGTTTGCTAAACTGAACTATGTTTATTTTACATAGCAACATTTTTTGCATATTTTAAAACATATTTAGAAAATTTCCTCTTAGATTTACGATTTTATCAAATTTTAAAGTCTATAAGTTTTGCATTTTCTATTTATCCAAATTAGCTTAAAACAAAATTTTACTTTTTAGGAATTTCAGAATCTCCAAGACTAAATGAAATGTCAACTCAAACTTCATTAGGTGAAATATTATTTTTTTAAATTAGTTTTAAGTTAAAATAAATTTATTTATAAATACATTAAAATATTTTCTTTTGCTATATTGCGTCTTTTAATAACTTATGAATCAATCCAAATTATAGGATACTATACCACGTACTATATCATGCAGTTTATTTGTGAAGTCATTTTCTTATATTCTGATCTAATTCTAGAATTAATATCAAATAATAAAATTAAAAAAACATTTTACCGTTGAAAAGATTTTTTAAAAAATAATTTTTTTAAAATTTATATCAATCTTAACTTAGAAATTTTCAGTTTATTGTAAATTTTCATACACTTTTATATTTTTAAATTTCAATATTTTCTTGCATTATATTACTTTGAAAATATAACGAAAGAAAAATGTACTTATATATAAACATTTCCTTTCTTAATTTTTAGTTAACAGAGTCTTCAAGTGCATTGAATCTATGTATTGTGAGATAAGATCATTCTATCAAAAAATACAGAGAGATCAGCAGCAAAATTTAACTACTCATGGGTTCGATTTCCACTTCAAGCGTGGTTGATGACCAACCAGATTCAAGAAGTAATGCATAAAATGGTTCAAGATACACATTAAACTGCAGATGACGTTCCAATCATAGCTCATGTACTGAAAGTAACAATAGAACTAAACCATCTGAGAGGAAAAAGTTAAAACAGTATCCATGGAATAGATTACAAACCAATAGTTTGAATGTTTCCATCTCTGAAAGGCAAGTAAATATCCACAACGTACTAGATTTTCACATACGCACATATATACATAGAGATGTAGAGGAAACCTAGACTATACTCTTATATTAAAGGGTTTGGAATACTCGCCCATCACCAAATGACTCGTAAGCTCGAACTAGGTTAGGTGACGAGGTCACACCTGAGCTAGCACCCTCCTCTCCACATCCATGCCAAAGCATCGGAAAGACTTCGAACTTCACATATGAACGTGGACACGTCCCCAAGCCATGGAGCTCCAGCTACTCAGTGAGGGAGTGTGTCTGGTCACCCTGCTAACCACTGAGCGAGGCAAATGATGCTTCACTTTGCTGATCTAAACGCGCTGTAAAGCTACTGAGCTATTGGAGCGCACTGGATTTTTACAGATAGATGGTGTCACATAGTGAAAATTTCAGCATATTGATAGTGGAAAAGAACGATACATATTTTGGCAAAATACTAGTTTCCGGCCAAAGTTAAATTCGCTCTATCTCTTAAAAAATCTAAATAATCATTTTACAAAATGGGATGAAAAATAGTTTTCGTGAAATAGATTTAACCATTTTTATCTTCTAAAATCAATGTGGAGGACTGCATTTTCCAGAATTTATTTCATCAAAACCTTATGACAACACGTAGGAGACAGCCTTGCGGTCGAAGGCGTTATAAGGTATTTTAATATCCATGGACTAAATTGCCTTTAAGGAAAACTTTCATATATAGTGGGTCATATGAAAATATCAGAAAGGGAGAAAACCCTGAAAAGCACTCACGCTGACAGACATGCATGCAGCAGGCACAAGTTCATCATCCCTCTCGTATTATTTACCAACGGCTAGGTTTGAAGCTACAATCTTAGGTCTAAAGATGACTGTCTAATCAATTGGCTACGGGGAGCACCTGTTGCCAGCTGGTCTCAATATGCAATAAAATCTTAGTGAGACTGCATGTGTTTCTAATGCATTACTACTTGTTCGTATTTTATGCTTAATTTACTTATTCTCCTGCTCTCTAAGAAGGAATTTTTAAATAACTTTAAATTATTCTTAATTTGTTTTTAAATATCAGAATGGATAGATGAAATATTTGTAAGTATAAGGATGATTGATAAAATGATTAATTTAAATTCCCTGAAAAAAATGTAAATGTATAAATTCAATAAAAAATATCTATATATTATATATATTTATATATTTTCACTTATTTAAAGTATAATTTACGATGATTTTATTTTATTCCTTAATTTATATGTAAGATAAATTTTAATATTTTCCCTCTACGGTCAATTTTTGTTTATGCAGATTCATTTGATCAAGATTTGCTTATTGCGGATTCTGAACCATTTTGAATATCCCATCCTGGATGAGAATCGAACACATAAACAATTAAACTGGATTTTAGAACTCAAATTATTAGCTTCTAGTTTGAATCTGAACAATTAAATTACATATAAAGTTTAATTACAATGAAATAAATGATATTGTAGTATTAGTTTTACAACTTTTCATATAAATTAATAAGTTTCCAATAAAATATTCTTATTGCATAATTTTTGTAATCAAACTTTCATCAGATTTTTGTTTAAGAAAAATAATTTTTTAATGCTTTATTAATGAAGAACAAAGTAAATGGTCCATTTTCTTGGTAAAATTTCCCCACTTTGTTTTCATTTTTGCGGCTTGAACCCAATGCAAACAAAAGAAATCTAAAGCACACCCTTCTCTCTTAACTCAAGGAAATCCCTATTTCCGTATTTTGGCGATAATGCGCACTCGCAGATCTTTGCGTGCGGAATCCCACGAAAGGGTGGAAAAAAGTGAGCTCCGAGTTGTAGGTGGGGGATGAAAGGAACGGGATGCAGATCATACTACCACCAGGCGGCGCTGCAGTGAGAGGGATGGAGATGCTGCAGCAAGATTCATTTTTCCGTCCCCAAGGCCGTTCTTGATCCGCGGGCCCCGGCCACCATGGCTGAAGACCGACAACTGCCCAACATCCAGGAGGATTGCCTCCTCAAGGTGAGAAATACATCTTCCTTTCAGGCCTAAAAGATTTCTCGAAATTTCGGTTTCTACCGGCGTCAACCCCTTCCACCACTGTGGCCCCTTTCTCCGACGAAATGTTTGACTACTGATACACAAAAGAATCTTTCTTTGTTTCGATTTCTTATTCAGAACTCGATAATGTAATCATGTTTTCATCATGTTCCTTCCTCTTTAGAAAAATTCTCGTATTTACTTTGCAAATAGTGCTGGAGATTCTTCAATTGTTTTGCAATCAGTGGTTAGGCCTAACCATTCAGCTGGACGACCCCTAACAGGGATGGATGCAGTCCAAAATAGATGAGAATCATTCATCACATGGAAAGTTCCGGAATTAAAACTATCCTATTTCCGAAACATTTCATTTTTTTTAAGATGTTATGTATTGATAAATATTTTTTTACAGTCTGCATTATTTTTAGAATTTTATGTCTAGAAATATAATAAAAGTTTTAATGGGATGAGTGTGACGTCAGAGTTTTCGTAAACTAGTTTAATAAATAATAATCAATTGCAGTTAAGTTTAATTTTTAATGATCTAATTACATAAAATCAGCATCATTACAAATATGTATTCTGAAAATGGAAATATTTGTGTATTTCGTTTGTTAAATCCGCATCCATAACAAAACAAAAACAAATTACTATATTGTTATTGGTTATTATTCTTTTGCTTTGAATTACTAGCAAACGTACGTTACTTTGTACTTCTATAGTCTAAAAGTAAATGAAATTTCTCAGAAAATATATATAATTAAAAAATAATTAAGAAATTTACAAGAATATATAAAAATTACATAATTGAATGCAAAATATCAATTTTAAGCGATTTTACATTATAAAAAATCTTTATTGTTTCTGATTTAAAATTTTAACTGTGTTACTTTAAAAAAAAGTTCTTTTTTTTTTCTTTGCATAATTATTTACAGCAATTTCCTAGCACCTTTTTTAATATCTATATGTAACGGTGGCTTTTAAATGTAACTTTTGTATTTTTAATTCACTATTTTTTAAATTTATTTATATATTTATTTAACACCGAATGACTATATGTATATCTTTTTTACTTTTAATATATATATATATATATATATATATATATATATATATATATATATATGTATATAATATATATATATATTTAAATAATTACTTTTTTTAGTAAAATATATAAAGAGTTTTTATGCGAAGTTAACAAAATATCATTAAATATGGATGTTTCTAGAACATAATTGTTTTATTACTTTTGTTAGAAAGCTAATAAAATGTAAAAATATAATAAAATTATTTTTTAATGTAAAATATTTTTTAATGTAAAAATATAATAAAATTATTTTTTAATGGAAAATATTATTTTAAAAACAAATCTCTCTTTGTAATTTTAAAACTCAAAAATATACTTTTAATTTTTAATTACTCATTTGTTTAAATTTCCTCACAGTATCACGCGTAAAGAAAATGAAATATTTTTTGGCATTTGAAGACAAATAGATATGTAAGAGTATTACTGTAAGTTTTTACCGAAAAGTAACTTTTCACGGAAAAGGTTTGCTTAAAGTTCGTTCTCCATTTTGATTTATTTTTCTTTTAATTTATTTGCTTAAATATTTCTACAGTTTGCAAAAGATAATTTGAAATTTCGCATATGAGAATTCTAGAAAAAGAAAGCAATTTATATTGATGTGTGATGCTTTAACAAATTGGAAAATGATTTAAAAGCAATATTTTGTAATTTTTTAGTGAAAGAGCGAGATTACATTCACCTGTGATTTAAAACAATAAGTGTGTCAAATGATTTAAAACAATAAGAAATTGAGTTTGAATTGCAAATAACTTAAAAAGGAACTTTAAGAAATAACAATGAAAATTTGAACAGAATTCTAGCAGAGTAATTTCATTTTAATGAAAAATAAGAAAATAATATCGTTGAGTTAATAATAAAATGATGATGAGGTCTATCGAAATTAAAACATGTTTCATCAATTCAAAACAGGAATTATACTAAATTTAGGCGGCATTATATTAATTTTTTACTAATGTAATATTATAATTAAGTTTTAAAAAGTCATTGCATAATGAAACCTGAAAACGCACCATTTTTTAATGCACTCAAAGTTTAGATACTAAAATAATATAAAATGTGCCTTTATTACATTAAATGAAATTTCCTTATGCTTGATGTTAAGTAATATTAAAATAGTTTTTTTCCCATTAAAAGACACTTTTTCATACGCTAAACTGGACTTGTTATTTCAAGAACAGGTTATTTTTATTATAATTATTTATAATTTTTATTACTATTCCGAGTTTCTGATTTTAACTTTACTTTTATCATGTTACACAATTATTCAATATAATTTCATCATCTGAATTTTTTCCATGCAATTATTTTTTTTCTGTTTAAATTGGAACTAATTTTAAAAATTAATTAAAAGATTTATGTTGAATAATCCAGATTCACTAGTCAATTAATCCAGATGATTGAAAGATAAATTTAGACAGAAAATTTTATTCAATTATAAAATTTATTTTAAGAAGTAACAAATTTCAGTGATAGAAAATGGGACAAAAACGAGAAATATATTAAAAGAGTTGGAATATTAAAACTAAGTTCAATTGCAATTTTATTTTCTAGATTAAATAACAGTTGATGAACTTACGGAATTCTGATGGAAATTAAAATAGGAAATTCTTCAAAATTCTAAAAGTACAGAATCAACTGTAGTGGAAAATTTGTAATGATCGAAAACATTCCAATTCATAAGTCATTATTAAATAGTTAAGTTTCATTAGATGATTTTTTCCATTTAATACTGTAATCAGCTTATTTTTCAGCACGAAATCTACTTGTTATGTGTTGTAAAAGTAAATTACTTTATCTTAAAAAAACTAAAATAAATAAAGACACTATTCAATAGTTAATACATTTCTATTTTATATTTATTTCTAATTCCTTAACATGTTGATTTACATTTTAATAGATTAAATGTTGTTAAATAATGCCTTTTCTATTGACTTAGATGAAGCTGAATTTTTTAAATAATTTGTTATAGCTATAAGTTTCTGAAATATAATGTGTGTGTGTGTGTGTGTGTGTGTCTGTGTGTGTCTGTGTGTGTGTGTCTGTGTGTGTGTGTCTGTGTGTGTGTGTGTGTGTGTCTGTGTGTGTGTGTGTGTGTGTGTCTGTGTGTGTGTCTGTGTGTGTGTGTCTGTGTGTGTGTGTCTGTGTGTGTGTGTGTCTGTGTGTGTGTGTGTCTGTGTGTGTGTCTGTGTGTGTGTGTGTCTGTGTGTCTGTGTGTGCGTGTGTGTGTATCTGTGTGTGCGTGTGTGTGTGTCTGTGTGTGTGTGTGTCTGTGTGTGTGTGTCTGTGTGTGTGTGTGTCTGTGTGTGCGTGTGTGTGTGTGTGTGTGTCTGTGTGTGCGTGTGTGTGTGTGTGTGTGTGTCTGTGTGTGTAGATGAAAGCTTTTCCACTATTTTATAGTGGGAAAAAGTTTTAGTCACTTATTTTGAGTACATATAGAACTTTTTTTACAGTTTTGTTTTATTATTTGAGTATCTCTCTTTTGAGTATAATTCTTTTTCAATTTTAAATTTCAAACCTTTATTTTCATTATTTTTTATCGTAAACTACAAATTTTCTAATTTAATTTTTAATCTGAATATCATTTTCACAGAATAAATTTTTTTCAATTTGAGTTTCTGATTTTCATTTCAGTTATATTTTATCATATTATATAAATTTTGTGGACATAAATTTCATTAGCTAATAATTGGTTTTATATAGTTTTTTAATCTGAAAATTTTATATTTTTATTTCATTTTTTATATCTTTAAAATTTTGTGATTTAATTTTATTATTTGAATCTTGTTTAGACATAATACTTTTTATTATTTTGAGTTTCAGTTTTTTGTCTCAATTGATCCTACCATATAATTATTGTAATTATATTTCATCATCTAAATACTATTTTTATATTATTCTTTTTTTGAAATTCGAGTCAAAGATTTTTTATTTCGGCTAAAGAAGAATCCTGGCTGTATAAGGCTGAATTCTATCCAGAGAGATGTATTTGCTGCACTGCAGCAATGCTATTTTAAAGGAAAAACAACATTTACAGTATCTAATTTGTCCCCATTTAATACGGATGACTGCTGACATTTTGCTGAGCTAAAGTTAAAATATTTGTGTTGAATTAAAAATATCTTTAAAATTGCAAATTTATTCCAATTAATAATATAATTATTTATAATAATGTAATGTAATTAAAAGTATAAGGGGATTTATGTATCCAAGAGCGGAAATTGTAAAACTATTATTAACACATGGATATATAAAACAATAAAAATATTATTAAAAATTAATGATTATAACTGCAATAATAGCAGTAATGTATTTATATTTAAGAGAATTTAATAGTTACATTTTAATAATTTAAAACAAAATTTGAAAAAAATATCAAATTTAGAAAATAAAAACGTTTAAATAATAAAAACGGTATATATTTGACACAATAGTTTAAAAAATATTCATAAAAATGTATAATTCTCCTCATGTTATTCTCTATCTAAATCAAGTATCCTCTAGGCTCAACAAATATCTAAGCATTTTTCAGAAGAAAATCATATATTCGAACAGAAGAAAAAATGTCAAATTCTAATAGATTTAATATGTCATTTATAACCTATAGTGGAATTTTTTGCCTTAATACCGACAAGATTTTGTCTCATTAGTCGACTTTATTTGTCGACTTATTGATGATGGATTGGTAGGGTTTACTATCTACCATTCTCATCTTGACTTTGTTGACAGTTACTATACGTAGGAGGAATCTTTATAAGGCAGGTGATAGTTCATTGCATAACAAAAGACTTTTTGGAAAATTCCTGGTGCATTGTTAATATTCTGAAACAGCTTGCATTTATTAAATCCAATTCTAATCTTAAGCTATTATCCATGAAGCCAAATGCTATATATACTATAAAATCTTATGAAGATCTACAGTCACTGTTTTAAAGAAGATGTAATAAGAATTTATGCAAAAAAATCATGGTAATTTTAGAGATAAATAAAACCATTTCTTATTATTTAATATTATCTGTTTATTTTAAACTTACATTTTTAAGCAATTTTATTTATTTATTTTTTTATAATTATCAAAAATTTCTTTTAATATTTTTAATTTCTTTTAATTTTTTCAAAAATTTATTTAAATTTCTAAACAATCCTATAAAAATAAATCTTAAAATATCTTAAGGCTTTGGATTCTTAAAATATAATTCCAGAATAAATGGAATAAAATCATGAAAATGTTTCTAACAAATCAAGTTTTAACTCATCAAAATTAAATTTCCAGAATTGTACACTTTGACTATTATACCTCTGATAAATTAAACATGTGATGTTAAATTTTTGCATTCACGAATTGTTTGCGGTCAGTGAGAAGATTGAGTTTTTGCGGCAGTAAATCAAAGATTTTTTAAGAGAAAATGAAATTTCAACTTTGATAGATACTTTCAAAAGATATGGGAAATGACCAGTAGACATTTGTGCTGATTATCAGTAAAATTTACTGCACAATTTTTACAAGAAACTTTTTTTTAAAAAAATTTAGGAAGGAACATGATGAATATCATTATTCACATAAAAATATCATGCCATATAACTGTCGATTACCCCTGCAAAGAAATTTCAGAATTTGAAAAATGATTTTGATTTTAGAAACTAAAACTATTTATTTGAGTTAAGCAAAAGAAAACATTTGTTTCTCACTATAAGTAATAATTTTTTCAAGAAATCAGATAATCATCAAAAATAATCAGTTCAACAAAAACACATTAACCAAAAAAATTATTAAAATTAAATGAAATATTAGTTTTTCTTTCTCATAAATGGCTAGTCTAGTTTACAGTTCATATAAAATAATAATTTTTTATCTTTATTTTAATAAGCATTTTGAAATTTAAAGAACAAAGTTGTTTTCCTATCATAATACAATTAATTAAGGATTCGAAATGTTTTCATTTATTGTAAATTTTTAAACTTTATCAATATCTTGATAAATTATAATAATTTGTAGAAGTATTGAAATAAAACTAAAAAAAATTTTCTTCTTAAATTAATTAAATGAAAAGAGTAATTTGAAATCTATTAAGTAAAATGAAACTTATAAATAAATACAATGAAATAAAATGCCTAAATAAATGTAATAAAATAAAATGCAAAATTAAATACATTGCCTTAAGTACATAAAAACTGTGTAGGTATCAGAATCTTATAAATATTATTCTTAATTTACTTTATTTCAATTTGATGCAATGGAAATGATTAATTGGCTCACATAATAAAAGTAACTATAAACTGCTTTTTAATTTCTAAGTAATTTATACGTCAGAATTTTTCATGTTTTCCTTGTAACTAATAAAAATGCACCTATATAAAATAAATGTTTCACCCTTCATCTTGAGCAGTATGATTTGATTTATTTAGAATTTTTCAATTCTGTGTAATTCAATCTATTTAAATAAATTTAAAATTATAATTTCTGAACAAAATTCAGATTACATTAACACTTATAATTGATGTAATCAATTATAAGCATTTTTAAAGCAGTCATAAGTTTCATTAATACTTATATTATTTTCCTTAACAAAACAAAAAGAAAATATTTTAATTTTTATAAAACATTCATCTTCCAGTTTAAAATATTTATATTGCTTTTTTCAGAAAAGATAGGATAGATTATTTAATTGATCCAATATTTCGTAAGCCAGATCAAATAATAAAAACCAAAAATCAGTGCTCTTAGACAAGAAACATTAAGTTTTATAGTTTTTCACACTGTTTGCTACTTATCAATGAATTTAACTATTTAAAATTAGTTTAATAAGGATTTTCAAGTAAATAAAATTACTTAACAAGGAAATTTATCTAAATTTATATATTGTAAAATAATTGTTTAAAAGACTATTGCAAAAATAATTTAGTGAAATAATCAATTTTGGGATGCGTAATAGTACCGTTATAATATTATAGTATAAATAGAAAATTAAATAATATAAATATTAAGTTCAATTCAGATCAGACTTCAATACAGATCAAATCATTTATTTGAATATTTTTAGGCAAAATTTAAAACAATCAGTATATTGTTTTTAAATACTCATATAAAGTTAAAACTATGTATTCAAAATTTTTTTATAAAATAATTGACTCGAAAAATTTTCATCATAAAATTCCTTTAGACTATACTAAAAATACAAGACGTACTCCATTCTTTGAAAAAATAATTGATTTACGGCAAATTGATACGCCCTGTAACCGATCAAGAAAGTTCTACTTCAATGATGAAAAAGGAGAGTTGGCCAACTTAATTTCAGATGATATATCAAAATTAATTAATATGTCAAAAAGGCTATCTGAGGTACTGAAAAGGTTGAGAATAACCTCTCCTCTTATAAATTATTTTCAAACTCTACACACTATTCTGACACTTCTTTTAACATATGTGGAATTTTTCAGCGTTGTTTGAAACATTTTCATTTACCATCAAATTATATTAATTCCATAAATGTTGAATATAATATGATTTAAGTTGTTGGGTACACAAATTATTATTTTGTTATTGCCAAAGTATTTTTTGTGGGTCGTGGTAGCCTAGTGGCTAGGTTATCGGCTTCTATCTAGAAGAGTGGGGATTGATTCCCACTGCCGCGCCAAAGATCCACCAAGTACATTCAATATACGTGCTCGTTAAATATGTGGAATCGAAAGTCCTTTGGTCGGTAGTTGAGCAATTACCATGATGCAATAGTCTGGAGAAATTTACTCCCTCTTCAGATCAGTGCCAAAATTAAGGGAGTAGATCCTCTGGTGCTGCTATCTATCCAAGAATTTGAAAAGCAAAAGTCGTACTTTCACCTTCATGGTGCTCTGATTAAACGATCCCAACTGACTTAAATTCGTATTGCGATCTTGTCTTGTCTAAGTGTCATTAGTAACAACAACAATTTTATGTAAAATCTGTTTATTAAATATGCTTAAAAGCTATAAGTAGTCTAGTAAAATTTAAGTATCTATACAAATGTAAGCATATGTTGCAATAAAATGATTTAATTAATTCTTGAAAGTCAAAACTTATAAACTAATAAATAAATTGAATTTCATTAAAAAATTTCGTTGAATTTCAGACAATCTGTTTTTCTATATTTTAAAAACAAAATATAAAAGCTGTATTTTCAGAATTCGTAACTCCTGTCGAATTGATGTCCTTTTTTATTTACTAAAATAAACTTTCAGTTCAATTAACGAAAAACAAAAGTTTCAAATTAATTAGTAAATTTCGGTAAATATTTATTGGCATTCAGACTATTTGTCGAATTTTATATATTTTGCGATAAAAAAAATTATGTCATCAAAATTCATAACGTATTTTCTTAGTAACAAAATCAAGTTTTGAATTGAATAAAGAAAAATTGCAATAAAAATTACAATATGGAATTTTTAAGGAGTGGAAAATTTTCTGATACAAATTGTTTATATATTGTCATTAATTCGCTAACACTAACATTTGATGATGAAATTGATTTTTGTAAATTTTTATTTTTAAAACATACGAATTCTTATGTATTAACAATTACCAGCTGCATTATGCATTTACAATTGCCAGTTACATAAAGTTATTACAGGGTTATAGCATAACAATTTTCTAATATTACAAGTTTCATAATTTACGAAGAAAATATGCTAGAAGGGAAATCGTATCTAACAATGAGGTAAAACAAGTGCTCGTGTTTGTGCAAAGTTTTTATTTAAAAATAAACTTTATCTCACTTAATACTTACTTTCTCTGGTTTTTAAAAGAAAATATGACACATCCTTGATTGCACATAGTGTCTATAAAAAGTAGCTTGATACTTAATTCTTTATAAAATAAGAAAGATAAATTTATTAAAATTAATTATTAGATAGACCAAAAAAGATTTATAGATCTTGTCAATGAAGATTTACACCCTTCGTTTCCCAAGGAATAATAAAACTTGTCAATTTCACATTTTATTTTTGAAAATGACATCATTTGCAAGCACTCAAAGGAAAAAAATAAACTGTGTAATTTAAATGTGGTGTATTTCAGGAATTTGAATACCTCATTGTTCCATCTTCCAATGTAATAATAATAATAAAAAAAACAATAATCTATTACAACTTAATGATTTAGTTCTCTCAAAACCCAACTGAATAAAATTTTAAACAAAACATTGGACAAACAAATCAAATGTTAAATAATATTTGTATTCTAGTTGTTTCAGAAATCAAAGGAGAAAATTATTAATCCCAAAGAGGGTATTATTAATGACCTGTGTTATAACTATCAAGAAAATTAATTCGAACTGTAAAAAAAATTATCTATGATTACAAAGTGATTAAAAAAATTGGCAAAAAACATTCAAGTGAAAACTTTCCCAGTAGAAAAGAAAATATAGGTTTGATTATTTGTCACTCACTCAGTGGTCATGTTTTGCACATGAGGGCTAATTAAACTATAATTTAATATTGATTAAAAACCACTATAAGCATCCCAGTTTTAGGTGGGATTCAAAACGGCAAACTGTTGAATAGAAGTCCAGAAGTAATTGTTTATCTAAAAGCCAACAAAGAAAATATGTATAAACATGATAAAGTTGCATATGCTTTTATTATTTTATGATTTATTAAACTTCAAGATGTGTCATCTGTTTTATGTGTTCGCTATAACGCTAAAAAAGTATTTGGTCACATATCAAACAGTTGATTATGGTGAAGTTTATTAGTCACTGGAAGCTTTTTTTTTTTGGGAGCAATTTTTATTATTTATTTAAATGACCACAGTCTTTATCACAACCGGAAGGTAAGCAGTTTTAAATTCACTCAAGTAAAGAGCTATGGCGTTTGCCAATGGTGATTGGGCATATATTCATAAAATAAGTCGTACCCGCAATATTTTTCAAGATCAATAATACCCTTTGAGGATTACACTGGTCAACAGTGGTTTTGGTGCCAAAGATTTTGGAGGTGATTTTATATGAATTCGATGCGCTGAATCCAAATATGCCATTAGTTTTTGCCTATCAGTTTGAATTTTTAAGATATCAACATTTTAATGAATCATGCATTACACTATTTTAAAAGAAAAACCATGGTTTAAACAAACAAATTAAACAGGGAATTTTTATTATATTACATAGATATTGCTTATTAAATACAAAATAAAATAGAAAAAGTCATGATTTAAGCAAATTACTCACTGAACATTTCGGAAACTTCTTTTGCGTGACATTCTTGAATGTATTTTAGAACAATTCCGTTTTAAAGTCCAGCAGTAATCTGCCATCATGTGAGTATCCCATCTTCCTTGATAGCGATCCTCCACACATTTTATATCTTGGTGAAATCTTTCACCTTGCTCCTCACTAATGTCTCCTAAATTATCAGGAAAACGGCCTAAGTGGCTATGTAAATAGTGCACCTTAATGCTCATGTTACACCCAAGGGATCTGAAATTATTCAGCATTTCATTGACTAATTCAACATAGTTTTCAGCTTTGTGTTTATCCAGAAAATTTTGGACAACTGAAACAAATGAATTCCAGGCTTTTTGTTCAATCTCATTCATTGAATTTATGAAGTCAGTGTCTTTAATCAGCTGTCTTATTTGTGGGCCATCAAATATTCCTGCTTTAATTTTTTTCCATACTCAGCTGAGGCATTTTTTCCCTATATATGCAAAGCATGATCCATTCTTATCAAGAGCCTTTACAAAATGCTTCATTAGACCCAGCTTGATATGCAGTGGTGGAAAATGATTTTCTCTCATGGAACTAAAGGATCGTTGATGATATTCTTTTCCCCAACATCCATGTTTTCTCTCCTAGGCCACTCTTTTCTAACCCAGTGTTGCGTTTTGTCTCTGCTATCCCAGAGGCACAAGAAACAAGGATATTTTGTGTGGCCACTTTACTGTCCAAGGAGAAAGTTTACCATTTTTGAGTCTACACAAATCACCCATTGGTGTTCACGATACTTTATTTTTTCCAAGACCAAAGCTATGGTGTCATATTGCTCTTTCATTTTCGTTGAGTGAGCAATTGGTATTGAGCCATATTTGTTCCCATTATGTAGAAGAACACATTTCAAACTTCACTTTGAGCTGTCAATAAATAGGCGCCAATCATCTGGAAAATATTCAGGAAAACCCATTTTTACCAGGAGTTCTCTAACAGCATGACAAAATACAAGATTTTGTTCTTCAGAGGAAAAAGGTAGCAGATCTTTCTCTCTTGTGCATAGAATGTAATTTTCGTTCCTGGTTCAAGTAAATTTTTTTCCTTCAACCTGGAAGCCAGTAATTCAGAAGCTTCTTTCGACAGATTGAGATCTCTAGTGAGGTCATTTAACTCATCTTGGTTGAAATATTGAGGAATTGATGACATCGTTTCAAAATCGCTGTCACCTTCAGTAGTATCAGAATTCTGATCAGAGAGACAATAAACGTCCTCACAGAGTTCTGGTAGCTGGTGAAAAGTTGGAATTGGCACTTCTTCTGAGTGAGGGATAGGGCGTCTTGCAGAGACTAAATCTGGATAAGTCCACTTATTACGGTTCTTTCGATTGATTCCAGTAATATTTACTAGGCAGAAATAACAGTCATCAAAGTGATATTTTGGTTCTCTCCAAACCATTGGTACACCGAATTTCAGGCTTTTTCTTTTCCCGGTAGTCCACTGTCGTAAATGCTCTGTACAAGGTTTACAGACAATATGTGGTGTCCAGGTTTTATCCTGATCACCAAGTTTAACACCAAAATATCCAAGATAAGCCCTCTTTACAAAGTCACTAATAGATTTTCTGTTTTCCAGTAGCGTGTATTCTCCCCATATGTAGCAAAAAATATCAGGATGATGTACACAGCTTCTTCTACTTGAACTCATTTTATTTCTATTCCACAACACAAATACTTAGATTTACTTTTTAACAACTCGTTACTAAAGAGAAATTTCATATGACGCTAACCTCTATCTATTTGCACCGCCGGAATTCACGAACTATTCTCAACTCTCAACTGCGGTTGAAGCTTTGAAGGTCACTTCAGATAGTGGACAGACATCTCCATCTATCGGATTTCTATGCAACTAACTGGATAGCACTAATAAGTAGGATTCAATTCCATTTATTAAGAATTTGTCAACTAATCAGTTATATATCTCATATTGTTTGTCTTCTTTTTATAATAAATGAATTAAAATAATAATTTTTAAAAATAATAATTAGTTATTTCCTAAATATTATTATTTTAAATTCAATTGGTTCTAAAAGAAGATTGACAATAGGGCAAATATACAAGAATCTTTCCCTGTATAAATTTTACAAAACTTGTACTTGAAAGTACTAAATAGAAAAAAAGCATTGATAGATAAGTGAATTTATCTAAAAATATAGAGCTGATACAGAAAAACTGCTTTCATATTTAGATTCAGCAATAAAAATAAAGTTAAAATCTGCTCTAAAATCCTAAGCACCAAAAAAAAAATTTTTTTTGTAGGCCTGTGTTATAGGCCAAGGTAGCTTCTAGTCTTCTGCTTAATCTCAACAGTCAAAATATGAGGGACCACTTTCGGAGTGGAAATAGTATACACTCACTAGGAGCCCCACTACACAAATGGGGCATTAATTCCACCTCTTGTAGTGCTGGAAAAGTTTAAAACTGTTAATGGAGCGTGTAGCGTGTTATAGGAAAAAAATGATTTAATTAAATTCAAAGCGAGAATAACAATGAAAAGACTTAATTTCTTATATAAATTGATTTATTACTTGAGAACATAAAGAGATTTTAAAAGAATATCATATGTATTTGTTTTTAACTGTAGACAAATTAACAACTATACTGTATTAACAAAAAGCAAAATGAACGATTTTTAATTATTTCTACAAATTAACAATGAACACTTGACTCTGCATTGAGTTTCCAGATAAAGTTATGATTATTTGTTTCAGAGCCCTTCCTCCTCCAGAAGAGACAAGGTGTCAAGGCTTGGGCGGGCCTTCGTCAAGCACTTGCAGTTCCATAAGAGTCGACCGATGGCTGCCCTGGCCTCTCTCACCCACCGTCTCTCCTCCAGTGAAAATCCTAGGAAAGGACTGACCCTTCTAGACAAATCATGCAGCATGCCCACCATCGTGCCCCGACTGCCCCGGTCCAGATCCAACCACCACCGGCAGCAGAGCACTTCGGGAAGCAGCTCATCACTGGGGTAAGCACTTTGATTTGGCGATAAACTTTCATTTCTGGTCATTCTGGTAACCCTATCTTTGTATAGCTTTTGTGTAGCGGCTATCCTGTTAATCACATCTTTGAATCAAAAAAATCGTCAGGGAATCAAGATGTACCTAATTGTAACATTTTACCCCACTTTGTGATAGTGATCAGTGTTAAATGATTATTTTTAAATTTTCCTGGCTCGAATTTATTTATTTAGGAATTTCTAAAAATATTCTTGATATGAGTCTAGCTCAAGAGCTAATAACAGCATTCAGCAAATTACATAAGATAGTAACTTCTCTCTGAGTAAAAGTCTCATGATAGTTATCTCTGTTAAGAAAGTTCACTTTAGAGATCAGTGTAGAATCGGTTACAACTTGATTTGGTGATAAACTTTAATTTTTGGTAATCTTGTCTTTGTATAACTTTTGTGTAGAGGCCATTTTGCTCGTCACATATTGGCAACTATCTTGGCATCGAAAAAGAAAAATTATTATTTTAATTTTATTTGATACATAAAATGATTTATTATCAATTTTAATAAAGTTTTCCCAATTTGAACGCCACTTTAAATCCTATCCAGTACATGCAGTGGAGTACACTGGATAGCAGTATCTCACTGAGGTAAGATTTACCTGACAGTAATTTGTGTGGAGAAATCTGAGTACTTAAAGAAAGCTTTCTTTCAAAATGAAATCATTTAGTTACATATTTTTATAACAAAACATCCTTAATATATTATTCACTATAGACTAACTACCAAAGTTAACTAGGAATTGTAGATCTTCATTGCAATAAGCGTCTTTTAACAGTTTCATAATAATATAGAGAAAAATCATCTCATATTTTTATTATTTAACATAAATTTATTTAGTTAGGAATTTTATTAGAAGATTTTCAATTTATGCCTTGCTTGTATCACTCCCGGTATAGTCCTTACAGGTATACAAAAATACATAGCACTGCAGCAGAACCCTGGAATATACCTTTAGGTTAATGGGTTTGGAATATTCATTCTTCACCAAGTGCTTCATAATTTTGAAGTACGGTTAGGGGACGAGGTCACACTAAATCTGGAACTCTTCTCTCCACATCCACGCCACACCAGCGTAAGATATTTGGACGTCACTTATCAATGTGGAACATGTCCTCAACCCAAGGGTCAGCACAAACAATATCAGAACATAGCAGTTACTAATTAAAATAAATGTCGTGTGATAATGCGCGGAAATGTTTAATGTTAGAAAATGAAACTGAAGTTCTCTTAATTCATTTGAAAAAAAAAATATTTATTTAGAAAATTTTGATAAAATTTGTTTAATCTGTACCCTACTCAAGACAGGAGAGGAATCATACATGATTGCATTCTTTATTGTGGTATAAGTTGTGTTAGCAAGATATTATTACTCAGACATTTCATTAAAATTCTCATTTAATTCGCTTGAAACAAAATTAGTTACTTAGAACTCTCTAATAAAATATTCTTAAACTGACACTTCACCTCAAACCCAAATAGTACTAAAAAATACCAATTCTTGCCGACCGATGGCGGAGTGGTTAGCTTCCTTAACATCTATGGAGTAAGTTTCTGGTTCGGTCATGGTTTTTTTTTCACAATAACTTTCGGAAAAAAGATGGCATACCAACTGGGCACCCAAAAAACTGGTTCCAAACTGGTACCAACTGGGTTCTGCAAAAAGATTCCATCACCTTCGTCACTTGGAGAGTTGAATCTGATTAAATTCTAAAGGGCAGCCGGGCATTAGAAAAAAAATACCAATTATTCATTGGGGTAACACTTTCGCGATCTGTATCAAGGGAAAGCTTAAGATAAAACCTTTTCATATTTCCTTTGGCTTTGAAGATGACTTAGCTCTGATGTGAGGGAATTAAAATCAAAATTAATAATTCTTGAAATTCATTTTGCGGTTACTTTATTAACATCTGTTGAAACATTTTGAATAGTTGAACAGTGGAGTGTCTTCAATATATTTAATTTGTTGCTAGTTTATCAACCAAAAAGTGTTTGATTATGCCTTATTTTAAAGAAACAATAAACAGTTTGTTTGAATTCTTTCTACTCAAAACATTGCTTAAGTCACGAAAAATTCCATTTTTTAATAATTATTTTTTTAAATATTCATATATCGATAAAAAAGAAAAATGTTTTATTCCTCTTTAAATATTAAAACACTGAAAAAGAAAAGAATGTTCAAACTGCAGAAGCAAATGCTGAAAAAACTCAAAAAACTAAATCCAAGATTTACCAAGGTTGTAGGTTTGGTATGAGGACACAATAGACGTCAGCAGTAGGCGTGGCATTTACTTACCTCACTTCCGTTCTAATGTCGTGTTATTGAGACGTAATGACGCATTGTATTCTTTCATGGAATAGTTTATTGATGGAAGGTGGGGAATGGATGCAAGGAAGAAATAAAAAAAATATTTATTTTCTTGTAATGAGAAAGTTTTTGTTGTGTTTCTAAAGTCATTCTGATAGTAAAGCTTATTAATATACTAGTCTTGAAGTTTGTTAATGTAAGTTTGATTACATTAACTTTACAACAGGTGTTCAATGTATTGAAACACAGTCTAATTCATTTTCTCTTTGAATTAATACATTGTTTAGCATTATTTTTATGAATACTGATATATCAAATCTGATATTATATCGATAAAAAGAAAACCATTGTTTTTAATTTAATTAATTCTAAATTTGGAAATTCCTCATTTTAAATTAAAAAAATAAGTGAATTAAAAAAATCATTATCGATGTAAGTTTCTTTTAAGTATACTATATATATATATATATATATATATATATATATATATATATATATATATATATATATATGTACGAGGGTTACTCTGAAATTTTTGAGATACGCGCTGAAGAGAATTTACAAAATAAAAATAACAGTATAATTTTAAAATACAAAGTATTTTAACACAGAAGACGATTTTTTACTGACTTCAACTTGTTTAGCGTAGAATAAATTTTGAACTGAAGAGAAAAATGGAGTTGACACGAGAACATTTTCGCGCTATGATTTTCTACGATTTTAAAGCAGGATTAAATCAAGAAGAATGCGTTCAACGGATGCAATTAGTATTTGGTGATGAATCTGCAGCTCATGCTACTGTATTCAGATGGTTTAGAGAATTTAGAAGAGGTCGCAATTTAATTCAGGGTGAAGAACACACAGGAAGGCCGCTGTCGGCAGTAATCCCGGATAATGTGTCTGCCATACGAAAAATGTTAATGGATGATAATCGCAGTACTTATCAAATGATACAGAAGGAACTTAACATTGGTCCCGAAGCCATACACAAAATCATTCATGAAGAATTACATATGAAAACAGTAGTTTGCCGTTGGGTTCTCCATAATCTAACTAAGCACCAAAAAGAGGAGTGTGTCAGAATCAGTAAACAAACTCTTAAATTGCTAAATGATGGTGGCCACCGCATCATTTCTAAAACTGTAACAGGTGATGAAACGTACATACCCTTTTTTGATGTTCCAACACTTCAAAAAAGCAAAGTACGGATCTTTGAAGGTGATTCCACGCCGACAATGGTGAAAAAAAACGCACACAGAAAAACGTGATGTATGCCGTTTTCTTCAGAAGTACGGGATTGGTCAAAGCCATTAAGTTGGAAGAACAGAATACAGTAACAGCAAACTGATATACCACTAAATGTCTTCCAGAAGATCTACAAAACCTGAATGTTAGGGGACTAATGCTTCACAATGACAATGCATATTCACATACAGCCGGATTAACAGTTGAGTTTCTTAAACAAAAACAAATTAAAGTGATCGAACATCCACCGTATTTACCTGATCTAGATATGTGCGACTTTTGGTTATTCTTTAGTCTAAAAAAGAACTTATGTAGACGTCGTTTTCATTCAGAAGAAAAGATTGTTGTAGACATGAATGCATTTTTTCATCTATTCCAAGAAATGAATGGCTTGAGACATTTAATCTGTGGAAAATTCGTCTACAAAAGTGCATTGATGCTGGAGGAGACTACTTTGAACACACCTAAAATTTTGCAAGTATAACTTTAGAAACCTAGTTGTATCTCAAAAATTGCAGAGTGACCCTCGTATATATATATATATATATATATATATATATATATATATATATATATATATATATATATCTGTGTGTGTGTGTGTGTGTGTGTGTGTGTGTGTGTGTGTGTGTGTGTGTATACATATATACATTTACATATATATATATACATATATATACACACATTTATATACATACATATATATACATACATATATATATATATTTGATAAATGTCACTAGCCAAATACTAATAGTATTAGAAAAGCAATTGTTACTTGAAGTCAAAAATAAAACAAATCTGAAAATATCTTCTCATAAAAGGATATAATGATGTCATCGAAAAAAAGAGAGAGTGAATATAATTAGAATTTCAAGGGTGTCAACGATTTCCATTGAAACTTATTTGCATATTTAATTTGCTCTTTCTTCAATTTATAATATTTTTTTCTGTCTGCAGAGTAAATTAACTTTAAGCAATTTGTAAAAAGTTGTTTAATTTACAATTTCCTTAAAATGATATTTCCAAAATTTATATTTTTTCGTTATTTTCTTTTGTAATACAATTATTCTAAGTTATCAACCTCTTTTATCTTAATAAAATTTACAATAATATTTTACATATAATAGAATTTTTATAATATTTTCTCTCTCTCTCTCTCTCTTTCAGGAAATTATATTAATGTAAAATTGCATTCTCTTAAAAGAATTTCAAGTAATGATATTCTTTTCTATTATTTTATTATTATTCTTCACTATAAGTTTAATTTCACTTAATGTGGTAATCACATTTTTATATCTATAATCAAGCAAATGGGTGTTTTATGCTTATTTTCGATTATAATTATCATTATTATTTTAGGAAAGATACATATTTGAAATGTATCTTAAGTTTTGCATTAAAAATAAAAATGTGTAGAAAGTTAAATTTAAACTCAAACAATTTTTAGTAAAACTGAATTAAACAAAGGGAATTCACACAGATTTGTACATATACTCATTTTCACATACATACACATATATAAACATATTGTGAAAAGGCTAAGGTTTCTTATATTCATTAATGTTTTGTAATATTTGAAACAATTCATCAAAAGTACATCAAATTTCAATAAAGAATATACCAATTCTTTAAATTCAAAAGCAGATTAAAATGTATTTACTGGAATACTGATAATTATCTTTTCCAATCTGAATTCTTGAAATTTCTTAGCTACAATCTAATAATTATTTGCAGAAAATAATAATTTATAAGTCAAAATTTTGCAGAAAATCTTATTTTATGGATATCTAAAGTCATTTTTTGATTTAATATTAATGTAATTTCCGTTTGCCATTGGAAAAATAACGTTTACTTCCTCAAATTGTTGCAGACTTTTGCGTTGGAACATAAACAACTATCAGTGTGTGAATTGTTCAGCAGATCATCGTTTCTAGGAATTTTACAAGTTTACGGTCCACACGTCTACCGTTGCTGATTATATAGCACACAGCTTTAACCCTCTACTTGAGGTCCACCACGATTGTACTGTAAACATGGGAAATATATTGCCTTGTCTGACATGCTTTATATATACTTGTATCTGACGGATTGACGATTAAGGATTGGTATAGACAGCATGAATTTCTGAATCTCATAGGTAAACAAAAGCAGTTTAAATTAGAGACTCTGCAGTGGTATGGAGCATGTGAAGCATGCTTGATATGTGATCTTTGAAACTTCTAGAAATGAATCAGATAAGTGATAGACAATTAATAATCTTGTCTAATGACTTACACTTATTAATGACCTTTGTAATTTCAGGATCAAGGTAGTTTGTACCTAAATAGAAACACTATTGAGTGAATTAAGGATGTTGTGGTGTGCTTAAAGTACCGTTTAGAAGTCTGCTGTTTAGAAAAGATCACAGTAACACACTCTTGTGGATTTGTGGATTGCCCTGGGGATTGATTATAAAAACTGTTTCAAGAATATTTTCAAGTATTGATAGAGTACGTTCCACATCGTATTAGGGCAATTATTCATCTGCTGAGGACCTTATATCATTTTAGATGGGTGTATTAGATATTTAGCATTTCAATGCACTATATCATATGCATACAAATAGTACACTGAAGTATTATATAGATAAACTATCAAATGCAGCTTTTACAATATTTTGAAAACAAATTAAATCACTTAAAATTTTGTTAAAATAGATTTTATGATTAAGAAGAAACTAGGATTTTACTTTTATGGTCAGGAGAAAAAGCAATGTTACGGACAAACTGATGTACCTTTTCCTACGATACCATCAAACTCTCTCTGCATTATCAATACAAACAAGAGACTCCATGAGAATCGTTGATTTTATTTCATTATTAATGTCGCAGAGTCGCAGATCAATGTCGCAGAGTCGCATTTTGTGAAGATATATATCACGGAGTATGTGACTCCCTAAATTTTTATTAGTTATTATTATTATTGCAAAAAAATATTCTACTCCGTGCAAACTTTCATCAAATTTCATTGAATTTAGTCTAAGTAATTAACAGTAACTTTTTCCGATATGTAATTACAGCATTAGTTTCTACATATTGAACACAAAATTCTGAGTTCGGAATTCTTTCTTAAAAACAAATCACGGACCTAGGAATCTTTATCTTCAAAGTTTCTTCTTAGAAAAACCATCTATGAAAATGGGATTTTGATTAGAGGAAGGGAGACACAAATTCGACAAATTTAAAAATTTGTCACAAACTATCATATTTAGCATTCCTAAAACGTTGCACCATTAAGTGTTTATTAAAACTTTAAATATTAGCTGTGCTGGTTTATTTCTACTTTTTATTTAAAGTGGTATTGTGTCTCTTTATACAATTCTACCCCTTTCATTTGTTTCAAATCTTTTTGCAGGTCAGAGCCAAGCAAGTCAAAAGCCCCGTCATCGCAGTCTCTGCCAAGAATCACAAGGTCTCAGTATAATCTAAGGTGTCCAAACGCTGGTTCAGATGCTGATTCCATGTCCCGTATCTCTTTGTACCTGGAAGAACGTCGCCTCCTACTGAATGCTGCCCGCGAAGGGCAGCTAGTTGATCTGACACCTGACGATACCCCTCCCAGGAGAGTGGAATTCTATCGCAGAAGAAGTCCCTCGCCTAAGCCTAAAAATGATCCCTATGGGAGGAGATTGCCTCTTACACCACAAGGTTTGCCTTTTGCACTTCTTTTCTCTAGGTTGTGGACACGAGTCAAAAATATTGTGTTTAGAAGTAAATAAATTTGTCTAAAAAGAACAATTTTTTTTTTACTTCTAAGCACAATATTTTTAACATAATATTTTCTAAACACACAAAGTAAAAAAAACATAGTCAAAAAATTTTGATTAAAAATACTCATAATGTAAATATAAATGTAATGAAATAATAGGGAAGCAAAATTTATTTTCCGAGGAAATATCTTAAAACCGAATAGTGTTGTTGTTTCAAATCCTAGATGATGTAGCTAACACCATCTCTATAAAACTAAGAATGTCCAGAAGGTCCAAAAATACAATCGGATCCCTTAAAATCTCAAAAACTGTAAAATTTAGATAAATAAGAATGTGATTGGGGGAGGTTGGAACAGCCTCACACCAATGACACTCTTAAAAGAGCCTCTCACCCTGATGAAAGGTAAGTTGATATGGCTGCTCAGATAGCGTGAAAGAGACGTCTGCTGTTTTCTCGATATATTGAGCTTGTGGCACCATCGAAATCTTCTGCCAAAGTACCACGGGTGAGCATAAGGAACATTCCAAAGTGTACTTAATTCCTTCCTTTTGACTGTGGAAATTTCAGAATAGCGTTGTCATGCAAGTTATCAGTAGGCGCAGCCTTGACCAAATTATCGGCTATGTCATTACCATTCAATACAACATGGGAGGAGTCCAATTGAAAGTGTATAGAGTGTCTTTTAGCAAACTAGTTTAAAAGTTCTAATATATCCAGGCTTGTCAACAATACCCAACAGTCATCCAATGAGAGAGGTGCTGTATAGGGGCAAGACTGTCCGATAAAATCCTAATATCCTTGAAGACAAGTACAGAGGTCGTGTATATATACAATGTAGTCCCTAGTAAACAGCCAAAAGTTCAGACCAGAAGACGAAACAGCCATCAGTATTTCTATAAACTTAAGATCAATTGTGTTATCAAGTGCCAAGAATGCAGAAAGGCAGAAGTTCTATGCTGATCCCTGAAGTTATAAAGTTTATTGTAATATTTTGTAAGGCAGAAGTTTCTTCTCAAAGAAAGTGGCAGCAAATTACTCTCATACAATACAATGTTGTTAGGTCAGCTGTTACAGAGGCCAGTAATTACTCTGACAGAGCTAAGTTTCACACGTTCAAGTTTGTTTAAGTTAGTCTCCGATGCACAAAAATAAATTGAAAAGCCTTACTCTAGCATTGATCTGACCAAAGAGATGTAAGTTGTTGTCAGGGTATCGGCATCTGCACCCCAGTCTCGGCCAGAAATATATTTAAATGTGTTAAGTCTCTTTCTGCATTTTGCCACCTGGGCCTCAATGTGTCTATTGCTCGAGATTTTCTGATCCAAAATGTATCCCACTTATTTGGTATTTTTTATATAAGTCAGTTGATTTTCATTCATGTAAATGGTTGGTAATTATAGAGATGTCTGTTGGTGGTAAAGAAGGTAGCTAATGATTTTGATGTATTAAAGGATAAAATTTATGCAGTTCAGCAAAATTAAGAATCCTAGCAAAAAGAGTTAAAAAAAACCCAAATAGTAGACAGATTAATGAGATAAATGATGTTACAAAGCATTTTGATATCCACCGTTAATTTAAAGAAATGAATAATACTGTAAGACTTTCCATCGCATTCAAGTAAAAAATCTCTCCCAGTGTTTCTTAACCAATTCTATGCAATCAGCTTTCGATCGTCATTGGCTAGAAAATTGTTACTAAAAATATTTTTCTTTCAAGTTGCTATATTTTCAAACCATAAAGTATTAAAGCTACACCAAAAAAATAAAAAAGGTAATACACTAAATTATGGTCAATTATGAAGAGAAATCTTTAGTTTATGGACCGTTTAGATGAGTTATGTTGTTTAAGGTACTTTAAAGCATTAGAGTAACATGTCTTAATTAAATTAAATTTTTTTTAATTTCTTAAAACAAATTTTTTAATTTTATAATAATTTGCCACAGGAATAGATTATTATACTCTTATTTCCTCCCTATTCAGGGTAAGCATACTTTTTATACATAATTGTGAACCAATCATCATTGTTGTTGTGAGTGTTGCATGTTGAATGCCGATATACAGCTACTATCTATCAATTACAAGAATAGTTACTTCAAAGTATTCTGGTTAGGGTGGTTGTTATAGTAACAAGAACTATCCATTTTATCCATTTAAATTGGGGTTTAAGGTTTAAGACACCTATGAATTAGCGATAGTTAGGTAACACCTTATGTTATTTTCAAAGCGTTTAGTAAAACAATGAGGCTTTTACAAGCTTTGTACAACTCATGGAATTTTAAAAATAGTTTTACGGACCTTTGAAACACTTGGAATTTTTATTTACCTCGATGCATTTTTTTTGTAAGGAAATATTATTATTATTTTCTTGAATTTTATTTCAATATTTTAAATTTTTCAATAAATTTGCTCAGAAACCAAAATGAATATTAACTTCTAATTTTAAGACTAGATGGTGGAATTATTGATATTAGATTATTATTTACTCATAACTGTTGACTATAGATTTATTTCAGCCACAATAGCTTCAAGATGATCAGTTTAGTTATGGAATAATAATTTGGAAAAAAGCCTTACTGGAAACCATATCTATCTAATAGTATTATTTATTTTTTAAATGAGTATATTTATTTAAATAGAGGTTGTTAAACACAACTTGAAATAGGCTCAATAAATTAATAGCTAAAATTCTAATGAAGGTGCTTAAAAACTCTAAAATTACCCATTCTATTATACAATGTATAATTCGGAAATGTAAAGAATGTTGATTATTTAAGTAAAACATTTTTCTGTTATAGCAGTAAGTTCATTTGACGGCTTTTGGAATAATCCTAAATACAATACTTTCTTTAACTAAAGTAGAAAATATTAATTTTTAAAATTATTTATTTCTATTATTCACACATATAATAGAAAAATATTACATATATAGAATTATACACACATTTTATTCAGAACAATAAATTAAATAAAATTAAATAACATGAATGTTGATACCTCCTGGAAACTTTTGATTTGATTTCTGGAATTTGATTTTTGGGAATCTGTATGAACCCTGTTCTTTGTCTGGTTCTTTATGTTGAACCGGTCTTGTTTCCAGGACCAAGAAAATAGGCGAGAGTTATTTCCGGGATAAACCGATTTTAACCTTTTTTTTACTATATAAATGCACTTTTATATACATATATTTAAACTACAAAAATATAAGCACTAATTCATCACATAATTCCACTGTCTAATATAGCTTAATGACTAGCTTTAGTTTAAAAATTGTGTGTACTATCAAAAATTGTTAATAGGTATTTTATAATGAATGGGAAAGGAAATCGAAATAATCATGTTTTTATTGTAGAATTAATCTATCAATGCTGGCCAACTTGTCTAGTGGTCAGCGTGCCTAACTACGGATAGGGAGGTCCTGGGTTTGAATCCCAGTTCAGGCATGGATGTACTTCCTCTCTCTCTATCTATCCTGTCTTTGTCCTTTCCTTGTGTGAATGAGGTGTGAATGGTTGCCTATAAACGGGACCCTATGGCATGTATGTGCGCTGAAGAAGTCGGACTGCACACCAAATACAGTTTAGTGGGAAAAGTGGAGCAGCGCACCCTAACTTGAAAGCCTTGCTGGCACACGAGAACAACAACAAAAATCGATCAGCATTTAATAATTTTGCTCATCTATATATATTCAGGTCCGTTTTTAAAAAAAAGTCTTGATACAGCTGTCTAGCATTAATATAACTAGATTTTTTGTACATAACTCAATTAATTTGCAATTTAAATGTGTGTGTTTTCCGAAAATTGGAAAAAAGCTAAATATTAATAATCAAATTCCTATATGTAATTATTTATAAAAAACGTGTAAACTTTAGGAAAAAGTCGAAATTGACCAAAAAAAAGATATTGCAGTAGAACTTGGCTTAAGGAATAAAATATAGAATTTTTTTACTGCTGAAGCCAAATGTTTAGGTTCTTATGAAGCCATATTTTCTTTCATAAATCAGAAGCTCTGATGAGGATTTGTAGATGTAAAAGAAACTCTTGGAATGATTGATGAACAGGGAAATAGATTTGACAACTGATTTAATCAAAATCTCTTCTTGATATTTTTTGGCATATTAAATTATATTTTAAAATATGAGTTTTCTCCTGGATTTCTAAGCCATGAAACCTATGAGTTTTTGAATGAGCACTCACGAATAATATTTGGACTTTGTGAAGCTCCTCATAAACTAAAATAGAAATTTCCCTTACTTTATAAAGGTTATTTTGTACAACTTTTTAGCCTCTTGGATGAGTTTTTTTTATTTATAGATTTAGTTAATTTCTATGAAATATATTAATTTGACCAGTTTATTATATATATATTGAAATTAATTTAATTAATTAAAATCAGATAAATTTATATTAAATTAAATTCGATTTTAGCTATTAATTGATTTTATCACTTATATTTAAATTATAACTTTTAATTATTTATAAAAATAATTAATTTTAATAAGTATTTATGTGTATTTAGCAGCGTCAAAAGCTCAGATAGTTTGAGCTTCTTTATTTACAAAGTATAAAAATTTATTTATAAACTAAATATAAACATTTAATTAATTAAAATTAAAATTTAGTATTGAATTTTGATTTGTTAAACTAATTTAAATTTAATTAATCAAACGAAACTTAAAATTTAATTATTTTAATATATTTAAAATTACTAATTTCAATATTATGTCTTGATTATTTGAATTGATCTGTATATTATTAAGGTAATAAATATAAGGAAGGAATATTTAAATTTAATTTAATGAATTTAATTTAAAATTATGTCCTCAAAATTATTACAGTTTTAAGAAAATTTCATATTTCATGCTCTTGATGAAATGGAAAAAATTTCATCTTTTAGCACTTCAATTTGTAACTTTGGATTTGAAACCGATTGAATGTTATCTAATAGTATTTCTTCTAATATATTATGAATGTATATTTATACTCTTACTATAATATAATAACATTCCTTATGGGTCATAATTTCAGAAGCCTTGACATACTATGGAACTCGGCTCAATAAATATGAGCGAGCCGAGATAGCTCAGTATCCCCAGGTTTGGTATCTGGGATTAGAAACCAGCAAAATCGAGGGGGAGCTAAGGGGAGCCCAGAATTGCGGTTACGATGATGACAATGGTTCTTACATAAAGGCAAGTATATATTCCTGATACTATAAGCGAATGCAAAATAAATAATGTATGAAAATATTTTTAAGCCTTAAAATATTTCTCATTAAGGAACTTCAATTTTCTGTTTTATTTTATAGTAAAAGTTAATGAATATTAGGCTAGATTTAGGTTCCTATTTGTGTGTATGGGTATTTTAAAATGAGATAATTTCTACTCATATATTAAGCAAAAATTAAATTTATGTTCAAATTTGAATTTTATAGTAAAGTAAGTTTTATGTTAATGTCAAGTAATTCATATTTTAAAATAACATTAAACCTAGCTAAACTGGGAATAAATTATTGTTCAAATTGTTTGAGAAAGAGCTGAATTTAATTAAGTCAGAACTAAATTAAAGAAAGACAAAAACAAATTAACTTTTAATAATTTTTAAAAGAAATTTTTTAATTTATTTAGTTAGGAGCTAAATTTAAGTTTCAATTATAATTGTAAATTAAAAAGATTTTTATATTAGTAGTAAATATAGCTGAGATAGAATTACTTGTGTTTAAACTACTACTAAAATATTGACTTATTATTTAAAAACAAAAATTAAGTAAAATTTGCTTTAAAAATCTAATATTTACTTGCTATTTGACATTAGTTTATAAACTATTTTTATTTTTTAAATTTCTTGGTTTTTATAATTTAAAAATCCTTCATCTCAAAGATTTCGTCTCTTTGCTTGAGAAATTATTTTATTACCAGGTGCTGCACGATCACATAGCTTACCGGTACGAGATCTTAGAAGTAATAGGGAAAGGTTCTTTCGGACAGGTTATACGAGCACTGGACCACAGGACAGACACCCAAGTGGCGCTCAAAATTATTCGCAACAAAAAAAGGTAGAGAGTCTTTTACCCCGAAAAGTCAATGAGAGAAAGGGGGAAAAAATTAAAAGTATTTTGCTTATTATAGTTTTTTATAACTTAATAAATTATAACTTTTTTTTAGATTTCATCAACAAGCTCTGGTGGAAGTGAAAATTCTAGAGCAGGTTACTAAAAAGGACAGAGATGGATTTTTTAATGTGATACATATGCTGGATCATTTTTATTTTAGGAATCACTTATGTATCACTTTCGAACTTATGGGGTAAGCTGTGATGTAATATGTAACAATATTTTATATGCATGCATATATACCAATAAGATTACATACATACATATATATATATACATGCATATATATATATATACATGCATACATATATATATATATATATATACACACACACATATATATATATATATACATGCATATATATATATATACACACACATATATATATATATATAGAGAGAGAGAGGGAGAGAGAGCTTTCCTTAATTAGAAGAGTTCCTGAAGAAGGGGGGGTTGTACTTGATTAGACGGATTTTTTATTTCCTTTGTGCTCTAATCATTGTTTGGGTGCGAATGCTCTAATCATCTTATATAATATTACTTCTAACCATTGTTTAGGCGTGTAAAGAATCAAATGCCTTAAGTCGTGCTGATTTTATTATAAACTGCTTTAAATTCGATTAGGACATTTTTAGTAGTTTTGTGCAATCTTGTAAATGTTATATTTAATTTGCTTAGTGAAAAGTGGGAATGAACTAAAAATTATTTCTGAAACCTGTAAAGAAACTAAAATTTATGTTTTAAAAGTATTCAGTAAAATTCTGATAATTTGTTAATGGTAACTGAAATCTTATTTAAAAGTATAAGAATGAATTAAAATCTGTGAATGAGATAATAACCATTCATAAAATTTGATAACGTATTAAGGCTTATTTCAAAAATCCAAAAAATTTCTCTAAGATTTGCGTATAAGTAAAGAATAAATTGAGATAATTGTAAGGACATATTTTTCATACGACAGTAAAAATTTGTTTAAAGTTTATTAAATATTTTCCGAATATGCAAAAAAAAAGAAAGTATATTTAGTAAATTCATATTAATGATTTGTTAAATTTTATTGATTTGCTAAATATTTTAATCAAGCTTTCAATATAATAGAAAGAAAAAACATTCTATTTTTATAGACAAGAATGTTTGTAATTTTCATTTATTTAAAAATATTTGTCATTCATATTCAAAAACTTTTATTTTTTCATTTTTATGCTTCTTTACATTGAATTGTCTACATTTTCTATACTTCCTCGAATTTAATTATTTTGTTAATTAAATTATTATTTAGCATCAACTTTAATAATTTTGATGCTAAATCTTTATTTCTTCTCTAAATACATTAAATTTATTTTTCCATTTTACGAATGTTAAATCTTTAATATAAAATATTTTATTATTAACTTTAGGGGGGGGGTAAGAATTAAAGAATGCGCTTAAGACAGTGATTCATGATTTTATTTCTTTTCAGATGCAATTTATATGAATTAATCAAAAAGAATCAATACCAGGGCTTCAGCTTGGGGTTGATCCGAAGGTTTGCATTCTCTCTAGTCCAGTGCCTCCGCCTCCTGCACAGGGAAAACATCATTCACTGCGATCTCAAACCGGTGAGAAGAAAATCTTTTGCACCTTCCAATCACACGAATTAGTTTTCACTTTCTGACAGTTCTTTTAGGAACTAGTAGGGTATCCCCCTCTATTGGCGATCATTGCGACTTTTTTTTGTCGCCACTAAGAAACCGGGGTTTTCCCCGATTTCGAATTACTAGGCCTAACACTACATACGAAAATATTAACAACCACATAAATACTCCCACCTCCGATTTCAAACTGCTCAACATAACAGTATATAAGAAATCAGTAATCGTAATAAGAATTAATTAAAGATTCTATTTAAAATTATTTCAAAATTAAAATTAAAGGAAATAAAGCAACAAAAATAATTACATTTAATAATATCTAGTTAAAAATAAATAAAATAATGAATTTCAGTGATTTTAAGATAGAATGTTACAAATCATTACGACATAACTGTAGATAAATCTAGAATAATTCCAAAAAATAGTACGATTCTATAATTGCGTTTACTATTCGAAATTTAAATACTTAACATACCATTCTAAGAATTCTATGCCTGCAGAAAATAATTCAAATAAAATTCTTACATTAATTTTTCTACCGGTGCTCTACATGCACAGCAAAATCCAAAACGAATATAAAAGACAGAATTGAAATTTCGGTACCATATCCACAGCGAAATCAAAAATTATTATAAAAGACAGTATTAAAATTCCGGCACTATTTCCACAGCGAAATAAAAAATGTGAAAATAAAAGACAATATTTATATTCCGCGCGACATTTTAAGTGAAAAAAAATATGAAAAAACAGGATTTAAATTGCCATGCTTTACATCCGATAAAAAGAAAAATACAAATTGAGCTAAAAATGCAAAATGAAACTAAAAACGTTGTTGCCACTGAAAAGAAGCAAATAAATGACTTAAAAATGAAGTAAAACACGAGAAAAACAAAATTTGGCAACTAAAAAATCTGAGAAGTAGCAAAAACTGAATTCGGAAATTGCATAATAAAAACAAAGAGCACTATATTTGGCGAGAAGTCATTTAGAGGGGAATGTCATACTTACACTTTTTTTTTAATATATTGTAACATGCTTCGGGGTTCGTGTCGATTGAAAGTTGAATAAAGCAACCACTTAATGATCATTAGACTTTTATTCGTAAAAATTCCACTAGATATAAGAAATTCCAGCTGTAACAGTCACAATTATACAGCTACAATTCATCAGATACAATAAGAAACAGCTTCCAATCACAGGTCTCAAATACCTCAGGCAGAGAACAGATTCTCTAGACAAGCAGTCACAACTAATCGTCTTCACTCACTGATTGTCTTTACAAAACTGACTGACTTCTATATCGGACTGTGGTATTTCTACCTGACTTGGTGGCGAAATCTACCGTTTTCGCCAAAGTTTTGGAAGCTTCTAGGCTATCTCACTAAATATTGGTCCCAGAGCTTAGGTGATGGATGTTTCCAGAAGTATCTATTTCTCGCCAAGTCGCCAAGAATCTCGCCAACTGTCGCTAAGTCTTCTTGCCAAAACATCGCCAAGTCACCAAATAATTAAAAAACCCTCTTTTAACGTGCAACACGTCTAAATACCGCAATTTTTGCCCAAAATCTGAGTATTTCCGATCTCTCTGATATATTTTAAGACAAATACAATTATTATTTATAAATTTGTAACAATATTTATAAAAAAAACCCATTTAAAATGAATTAAATTAAAGAAATGTTAGCATTTCATGACATTCATCAGAATTTGTTATTTGCAGGAAAATATCCTACTAAAGAGCCGTGGCAGCAGCTCAATCAAGGTGATTGACTTCGGTAGTTCCTGCTTCAGTCATCAAAGAGTGTACACGTACATCCAGTCCCGTTTCTACAGGTCACCCGAAGTATGTTGTCACTCTCGCTACTCTCAGTCATAATTTTGGTGATTATAAATTGAATTATTTATCTTTAAACAAAAGATATATTCTTAATTGAAGCCGCCAGATTGCGCCTTTCATTTGCTTATTATGTTCCACATTAAAAATTAGTGAACGGGAATCATATTTAAAGAAAAAGCCTCTTAAAAATGAGATTTTCCTTTAAAAAATGAAATTTCAATATTGCGTTAGAAATGAATTATATTACTGTTGATGCGAGAGAGAGAGAGAGAGTTGTTCTTATTAATGTCAACAGATGACGCTTTTATCATGTAAAACTTTCTTATTTTATTAAAAAAGCAATGATTGTGAACTTAGTTTGACAGATAAAGCTTTACATCAAACACCATAACATTGCCCTCAATTAAAATAAAGTACTTTTTATGCTTATGAATTGAATTCTTTTTTACATTTAATAAATTCTAGATAAAACAATTTTTGGGAATAAGGTTCGAAGAACAAGCAGTAGAAAAAGCAGTTATGATATCACAACTTAGTACATTAATTTGTTTTAATCCCATGAATTATATTTCTATTTGCAAACTGTTTTTGAATGAAACTACAAAGATGCGGTTTTCCTACATTTGATAAGTTCATTATTAAATATAATAGTGATTTAAATTTAAAGACAAAGTCAAACAATGATTACTGTAATAATATCAATATTCGAAAACAAAATTTCTTTTCCGAATAGTGTTATTATTATAAAATTCTTATTAAAATTTTGAGTCTTATTTCACCACACAATTGTACTGAAAAAGTTCGCAGAATTAAAAACGTTCCATAGGAGCTTTACAAATATATATTTTACCGAACATTGGCTTAGTTTAGATATAGTAAGGGTAAAAATTAGGAAACTAATTTTTCCGAAAATACTGCACAGCGAAATTCACGATTGATATTGGCAAAATAAGAACAAACAAACTAAAAAACATGAATTTCAGTTATGTAACTTTCGATATGGAATAGCATTCAAAATGTTACTTATCAGTTAGTTACCTTATCTCAACCATATGTGTACTGAAGTGATTATTTCCTTCTTGTATCAACAGAATTTTCTTTTTGCTTTCGAATTTCGTTTCCATTAATAAAATTATGAAAGCAAGAATAAAAATCATTTGGATTCTTGTCATTTATATTAAATAAAAGTTTTTTTATATGATTCATTGCAATCAGTAAGACAAAATTCTGTTCATTCAATTAACATTTCATGCAATATCTTTTTCTTTTTGTATCGCCTTGAATTTATATGGTTCTGATATCCTTTTTGTATCGCCTGTAGGATTTTAATTCAGTATCCTTGCAGAGTCAATTATAAAAACTGTATCGGAATATTATTACGTTAAGATGACATTGACACACATTCCACATTGACACATTTTATTAAACAGAGCTTCAAACTTAAAATTTACTATAACTATACTTCAAACTTAAATACAAATTATTTTTGGTTTACTATTTTGTTTTGAACAACAAAGAATTGTGATGCCAAAACGTAAAAAATTAAATTTCGTAAAATAAACAAAGCTTAGTTATTTTTGATATTCAGCATCATACAGTTAAGGGGACGCAACATCGCCTTTAATTTTAAATGGTTATTTTTGATATGTAAATTACTTAATTTCTTTCTTCTTAAAGAATGTTATAATGGAGAATATAGTTGGAAGACTATATAATATCTTTCTTAAGAAGATTGATGATTTTTTAAACGTCTAACTAGTTCTCATCAACATTTTTGTAAGGGAATAAAAAATTCTACTTACGCTATTAGGTACGAAACGCACATTTCAATTTATAGTTCAGCAAATGTACTTGTCTGAATTTATTTTCTCCGATATATGAAATTTTACAAAAGTGTACTTCAAATGACGCAGAATATCTCCAAAATTCACGTGATGTTTGAAAAAGTGTGATTTAAATTTAAGATTGCCGGTTAAATTTGTTTGAGTAAAACGCTTATATAATACTGATTCCTCTTCAAAAATGCATAAAATTTCATAAATGTTACACTTTATATTATATAGAATATCTGATAAGTTGATGCTTCCCATAATATTTCCAAATATATAGTAAGTTGAGTTATTTATAATAAGGTGTTAAAGTTACATATACACTACAGGCCATTAAAACTGCTACACCAGGAAGAAATGCAGATAACAAATTGATATTTATTGGACAAATATATTATACTAGAAATAACAAGTGATTAAATTTTCAAAAAATTTCGCTGAATATATATAGATCCTGAGAAATAAGTACTCAGAACAACCACCTCTGGCAGTAATGACAGCAGTTATACGCCTGGGCATTGAGTCAGAGATAGGATTGCATGTACAGGTACAGATGCCCATGCAGCTTCAACACGATCCCACAGTTCATCAACCATAGTGACTGGCGTTTGGTGACGAGCCAGTCGCTCGGCAACCATTGACCAGAGGTTTTCTATTGGTGAAAGATCTGGAGAACGTGCTGGCCAGGGCAACAACCTAACATGTTCCGTATCAAGGAAGGTCCGTACAATACCGAAAACATGCGGTCGGGCATTATCCTGCTGAAACGTAGGGTTTCGCAGGGCTCGAATAAAGGGTAGAGCCACGGGTCGTAACACACCAGAAATGTAACGTGCACTGTTCAAAGCACCGTCAATGCGAACAAAAGGTGACCGAGACGTGTATCCAATGGCACCCCATACCATCACGCCAGGTGATGAGCCAGTATGACGATGACGAATGCACGCTGCCAGTGTGTGTGTTCACCATGATGCCGCCAAATACGGATGCGATCATCATGATGATGTACACAGAACTTGGATTCATCTGAAAGATGACGTCTTGCCATTCGTGAGCCCAGGTTCGTCGTTGATCACACCATTGAATTCGCTCTTGTCTATGACGCAGCGTCAAGAGAAGCCGCAGCCATGATCTCCGAGCTGAGAGTCCATGCTGCTGCAAACTTTCTGAACCCATCGATTCCATATTCTGCTAACAGTCATTGGATCTCGACCGACGTGAGCAGCAATACTGCGATAAGATAAACCGCAATCCCGGTACGCTAAAATTTGACCTTTATCAAGGTCAGAAACGTGCTGGTACGCATTTCTTCTTCTTACACGAGGCATCACAACAACTTTTCACCAAGCAACAACGTTCAAATGCAATTCGTGTATGTGGAACCGGCTGAACAATTTCCTCATTTAAACACAATGTAGGTGTCGCTACTGGCGCCTGCTTTGTCTGAATGCGCTGAAAAGCTAATCATTTGCATATCACAGCACCTTCTTCCTATAAATCCTTCTTCTTTCTATAAATTTCACGTCTGTAGCATGTCGCCTTCTTGGTGTAGCAATTTTAATGGCCAGTAGTGTAGTAAATAAAAAAATTAGTTTTATATAGTAAGTTATTTATAGCAAGTTTACTTATTATTATTCCTATAAATTACAGCAATGCAGCTGTTATTTTGAAGCCTTCTAGAAACACAATATGTCATAAAATATCAGTTTCTTCTAAAAAATCTGCATCCTCCCTCCCTCCTTTTTAACTGTCAAATTTATGCAACAATTAATAAAGGAAAGTTTTACACATACGTATATATATATATATGCTATGCCTCGGCTATGCGAATTTAAGTCAGTAGGATGCGTCTTTCTTTTAATAAGAGAACCACAACGTTCTGAGGATTTGAAGAGCAAATTACGAGTTTGCTCTTCAAATCCTCAGATAGATGGCACTACCAAAGGATTCACTCTCTCAATTTTGACATTGATCTGAAGGAATTTTTTCCAGACCTTTGCACCCATGATATCTGCTCATCTGCTCAATGACCGACCACAGGAGGACTTTCGATTACATAGATTTAACAAGCACGTATATATATATATATATATATATATATATATATATATATATATACCTGGAAATGGGGAAAGTAAGAATAAATTTCCTTTTGTCAATACTCATTAAGTTGAATATGTAAAATTTTTGAATTACTCACCAAGCTATTAATACAAATAAGATTCATTACACAAATGATTTTTCTTTAGATACGGTACCAAAGCTGATGAATAGATGTTAGCAATCACATCAAAATTTGCATGTCTGCTATTTCTAATAATAATGACTTAATTATTGAAATTCACAAATAAATATATTTCTAAACTATTGTGTTTTTACAAACAATGCTTACAAAATTATAGATAATCTTGAAATATAATATTAGGTAGAATTAGGAGTTGTTTTGAAGGGCTTAAAGGATATTTTGTAAAATGTATCCATCCTCCCCTAGGTGATCCTGGGTCTCCCCTATGGTCCCCCTATCGATATGTGGAGCCTAGGGTGCATCCTGGCAGAGCTCTACACAGGATACCCTCTGTTCCCAGGAGAAAACGAGGCCGACCAATTGGCCTGCATTATGGAAATTTTCGGCCCGCCTCCAACTTCCGTCCTGGACGCTGCCTCACGAAGAAGGCTTTTCTTTGGTACAAATCTCTTTCTATTTTCATTTTAAAATGATGAAGAATTTTGGTACTACTCACATTTTTTTTCTCTTAAAATAAATGAAAATTTTTGTATGAATATTTTTTTTTTGAAAAAAAAAGAGAGAAAGCATCATTTTTTTCAAATATTAACCAATTTCGGTATTAAACACACTCCTTTTTCTTTCAAAAGTGAGTAGAATTTTGTTTGTAGTCACATTTTATATTCAGTATAAATGATGGAGAATTTTGGTAAGAATTAATATTGCATTTTATAATAAAAATATTATAATACCAGTCAATTTTCTTTCTTAAAAAAATAAGAGTTTTGATTACAGTGACTTTATTTTTACTTCTCAAATAATGGAAACATTTGGAACTAAATGTATTTATTTTTTCTTTTAAAATTGTGAATAATTTATTTCCATTCAAATTTTTGCTCAAATGAAAGGAAAAAGAATTTGCTATTAATCATCCTCATTTTCCCTTTTCATATAAAGAATTTTAACGCTAGTAACTATTTCCCTTTTTCTTTTAGAATCGGCGTAAAATATTAATATTGGTCCCATTAGGTTTTTCTTTTAAAATGGAGAAAAAAAAACATGTTACCGTTCTCATTTCTTTTTTAATGAGAAGAATTTCGGTACTAATAAATATATTTTTCTTTTAAAATGAAGAATTTTAATGCTAGTAAACTTTTTTCTTCTTTTAAATAAAGAAGAAATCCCAATCACTAGTTTCCATTTGAAATGACAGAGAATTGTGATACCATTATTACAGAGTTTCGTATAAAAGTGAAGAAGAAAATTGACGCAAGTTAATTTTGTTTTTGCTTTTAAAATGTAAGAAACATTTTATTTTGCTATTCCATAATTTTTGCTTTTTTTAAATAAAAAAATTATGAACATTTTATATAAGATTTCGAATAAAATTTAGTAGAGCTAAAATTTTTCTTATAATTTTTATATAGACATAGATTAGTTATTCTCATTTGGCTTTTAATTACCCCCGATGAAGTTGACATGACAGTTTCATTCCTAAAATTAAATGACCTAAGATTAAATGGCATATGACTAATGTAAATAAATTTCGGAATAAAAAGTTTGACGTTTTACATATTTAGATTCGAAAGGCGTCCCTCGAACGCTGACGAACAGCAAAGGAAAGAAGAGGAAGCCCAACTCCAAGTCCCTCGGCATGGTACTCAGCTGCAACGACGAGGATTTCGTCAACTTCCTCACTGGCTGCCTTGAGTAAGGCTCTTTTATTTCATTACCATTAATTCTGCATATACTAAAGAAAATACTAAACACCAAGTATTCTATATGAATTGAAGGGAAATGTTTCGAAATGAAATATTATAAGTTTTATATAAAATATTTAAACAAAGAATTTAACATTTTTTCTAAGGAAACAAAAATTAAATTGCATAAATGCTTAAACTGTTTCTTTTAAATTTATTTTACTTCTTTAAGAAATAATTTCACATGAATATTAGAATTCCTGTAAGATTTTATTAATAAATTCTGAACATATAGGTATTACCAAAAGATTAAGATCAAAATGAGATTTCATTTTATACTTTTAGCATATAATACATTTTCATCTCAATTACACTGGTGATACACCCACCACTCCCTCGGAAGTTATTAGCCCCATAAACAAAATAAAAGTAGACAAAGCACTCAGCACATTGATCGAATATCTAACAAAATGATTAAAAAATTGCTTCTAAAAACTCTATTTAAATTGACCAATCTGATCAATGCCATCCTCAAGCAATCACACTTCTCCACACCATGGAAAACAGCATCAGTAATTCCCAAGCCTAAGCTTGATCATCACATACCAACAAATTATTGGCCAATTAGCCTGCTACCCAATCTTAGCAAAATCACAGAAGCTATAATACTTAAGACTAGACACCCATCTAAAAACAATAGAATCATAATTCCACAACAGCATGGATTTTGAATGAAGCATTCTACTACTCATCAACTTCTAAGAATAAGAGAAATAACCACAAAAAGTTTCGTTAAAAAACTCAACACTATTAGTGCTGCATCACTAGACATAGCTAAAGCTTTCGATAGAGTTTGGATTGAGGGACTCATATACAAACTAATTAAGATTGGTCTTCCAGACCCCTTAATTAAACTACTACTTTCGTACCTAACAGGTCGCAGCTTCAGAGTGGCACTCAACCACAAATATTCCACAAAAATTTTATAAAAGCAGGTATTCCCTAGGGATCTAAACTGGGCCCTAGACTTTTACTAATCTACATTAATGATATTCCCCACTCAAAGCTTATATCATTACACCTATTAGCAGACGACACATTTATTTTAGCAGAACGTCCACAAATATCACAAATAATTACAGCACCAAACACTCACCTAAAAGAGTTAGAGCTGTGGTTCAAAAAATGGAAAATTTTAATTAATAATAACAAAAGTACTGCCCTTATCTTCACAAGAAAAAAATTCCCCCCCCCCACTGAAAATGTATACATTAATGACGCCCCCATTCCATGGTCAGCAGAATGTAAATACCTAAGTATTATGTTTGATAGAAAAATGACCTGAAACAAGCACATAAAATGCAAGTTTAAACAAGTTAGAGCATCATTACACCCGTTACTGAAACATAATTCTGAACTCTCAGTAGAAAAAAAAGGGCTCATTTACAAAGCGTTTCTCAGACGCCTAATCTCATACGCATGCCCACTCTGGGGCTACACCCACGATACAAAATTAGTTAAATTAGAACAATTGCAAAATTCCACCATAAGGAAAATAACCAACGTTCCCTGGTACTACAGGAACAAGAAAATTAGAGAGGAATTCAAAATTCCTACAATTAAAGAATTCTTCGCAAAGATCATGAATAATTTATGTAAAAAAACTACCCTAACAAATAATCCGAGCATTATTGTATCTTACGACGCATTTCTACCAGAAAATAGACTAAGACCCCGATCACTTTTAAGATTCTGCCCAAATCCCCCTTATGCTCAAATTCATGGATCAAGTGCAATCACTTAACACAGCCTACTAACACATTACATTTACCCAGGATAATAAACAATTAAATAAATAAATAATTAATAATAAAAAATAAAAATATATATCGAGAGAGTTTATAAAAAACCAAAGATATTTTTTATATTCTCATGTAATTAACATACTAACACCTAATTTATACTAATTATTTTTTACATAATTACTAATAATATTTTATATTTACTTTAATATTTGCTCTAATCACTCTTGCCGTTTTGTCGGGAAATTTAAATTTAGAGCACAATTGGCGCCAGCCAATCAGAGCAATGTCACCGCTAGTTTTCTTCCCTTTTCAACGAATCATAAAATTTTACTAACAGATTGCACATGAATACGAATTAATAAAAAATAAAATTCAAAAAATGTACTGTAAATTATTATTAAAATACCTAACATTAAAATATTAAAAATTAAAATTAAATCCTACTAAACTTGACACAGAGTCTACACTCTGACATGAAAATGAGTTAACCGCGCCCCCCTAAGAGACAACTTCCAAAACTATGCCAGACAGAATTCAGATATAGATACTAACATCATTCCCCCTCCAGAAGAGGGTGGGGATCCCATGAACCTCCCAACAAGGCCGAGCCGAGCCGAAGTAGCATTTACATTTACTTACACAAATATATATATATATATATATATATATATATATATATATATATATATATATATATATATATATATATATATATATATGCAGTATTGTGGTGGTTGGGAGTAAGCTGTGTAAGGTTGAGCTTTTGTTGATTATCACTGTGATTCCTATATGACGTTTACCTGGGTGAAGTAGGTCTTTATGAACCTTTCCCTCTATTTGGTCTGGATGAAGGATTTTTCCTTCAATGTTGACTGATTCTCTAAGTTCGAAGATTGTTGTTTTTAAAGCTTTGTATTTAAGTTGGAGGTGGTGTGGAAGAGTGCCGGAGAGGATGTTGAGGCTGATTGACGGTATGTCCTTATGATTTGGCGGGTCAAGAGGCGTTGTAGAGGGGAGAGTAGTTTTATCTTTCGTGTTGTAGGAGGGAATGCCCAGAATGAGGCTGTATGAAGGATAATTCGTTGAATAATGGTGGGGTAAATGATTTTGAGGAATTTGCCTCAAAGGCCGCAGTCGCGGCCCATCATGCATCCTATTCTTTGAGAGGTGGGGAGAACTTTTGTCTTTAATTTTTGGATGTATTATAAAAATAATAGCTTATTGTTTATTGTGATCATAATTTTAGTGTCCTGGATATTCATCAGCCACAGCACATTCTCCTTGTGACATTGATAGGCTGTCAATACGAGCCAAAGATGAACTTAGAACCGCACGCAGTGATGCCTCAGCCACGTTGTCGCGAGATGGGGCGATTCATAATTGCTGCAGGATTGGACCTATCTTCACGTCGACGCCACACTCGTATGCGGCGACTATCACTCAAGCAAGAGAAGTGTGACTGATTTAAGATGATTCTCCGCCACGCCGTCGTTCACATCGCTCGAAACCGGCACTATTCAAGACGTTGGTGTCTATGCTGTGGGGTCAATGGCAATCTTATTAATGGACGCCATGGGCACTAGCAACATGGAACAAATGGTTCTGCTCGATATGGGAACAGCCAGTTATCTTGCACATTCTGCAGAATTTCGGTCGACGTTTTTTGCGTGTTCACCACTACCTCTCGTCGGAATCATCGATCCACAAGTTGTAACTTAACTCTGACTGCACCGGTAACCCGCAAACCTTCCACGGCTCCTTATTTTAATCATCTTCACCACATCCTAAGCACTACGGAGGATTCCAGGTGTCTGTCAGTTGCGTTTTGCCGTAAGGACCAACCTATCTTTCTCAATCCTATGACCATGCCCTTCGTGAGCTCGTTTGTCTGATGGAAATGACTTCGTCTACGATGGCCTGGCACTCTCTGCAAACATGTGCGTCCTTTGCGACAAGAACAAACTTTCAACGATTATTTTCCAATCAGTAATAATGTCGCGAATATTGCCCACTCTTGTTGTTTCTCACCTTATATCTTAT